>JAXIVJ010004386.1:80000-83581 GCA_036785665.1 Chirona hameri | reverse complement strand
CAGAGACAGACAGAGACAGACAGAGACAGACAGAGACAGACAGAGACAGACAGAGACAGACAGAGACAGACAGAGACAGACAGAGACAGACAGAGACAGACAGAGACAGACAGAGACAGACAGAGACAGACAGAGACAGACAGAGACAGACAGAGACAGACAGAGACAGACAGAGACAGACAGAGACAGACAGAGACAGACAGAGACAGACAGAGACAGACAGAGACAGACAGAGACAGACAGAGACAGACAGAGACAGACAGAGACAGACAGAGACAGACAGAGACAGACAGAGACAGACAGAGACAGACAGAGACAGACAGAGACAGACAGAGACAGACAGAGACAGACAGAGACAGACAGAGACAGACAGAGACAGACAGAGACAGACAGAGACAGACAGAGACAGACAGAGACAGACAGAGACAGACAGAGACAGACAGAGACAGACAGAGACAGACAGAGACAGACAGAGACAGACAGAGACAGACAGAGACAGACAGAGACAGACAGAGACAGACAGAGACAGACAGAGACAGACAGAGACAGACAGAGACAGACAGAGACAGACAGAGACAGACAGAGACAGACAGAGACAGACAGAGACAGACAGAGACAGACAGAGACAGACAGAGACAGACAGAGACAGACAGAGACAGACAGAGACAGACAGAGACAGACAGAGACAGACAGAGACAGACAGAGACAGACAGAGACAGACAGAGACAGACAGAGACAGACAGAGACAGACAGAGACAGACAGAGACAGACAGAGACAGACAGAGACAGACAGAGACAGACAGAGACAGACAGAGACAGACAGAGACAGACAGAGACAGACAGAGACAGACAGAGACAGACAGAGACAGACAGAGACAGACAGAGACAGACAGAGACAGACAGAGACAGACAGAGACAGACAGAGACAGACAGAGACAGACAGAGACAGACAGAGACAGACAGAGACAGACAGAGACAGACAGAGACAGACAGAGACAGACAGAGACAGACAGAGACAGACAGAGACAGACAGAGACAGACAGAGACAGACAGAGACAGACAGAGACAGACAGAGACAGACAGAGACAGACAGAGACAGACAGAGACAGACAGAGACAGACAGAGACAGACAGAGACAGACAGAGACAGACAGAGACAGACAGAGACAGACAGAGACAGACAGAGACAGACAGAGACAGACAGAGACAGACAGAGACAGACAGAGACAGACAGAGACAGACAGAGACAGACAGAGACAGACAGAGACAGACAGAGACAGACAGAGACAGACAGAGACAGACAGAGACAGACAGAGACAGACAGAGACAGACAGAGACAGACAGAGACAGACAGAGACAGACAGAGACAGACAGAGACAGACAGAGACAGACAGAGACAGACAGAGACAGACAGAGACAGACAGAGACAGACAGAGACAGACAGAGACAGACAGAGACAGACAGAGACAGACAGAGACAGACAGAGACAGACAGAGACAGACAGAGACAGACAGAGACAGACAGAGACAGACAGAGACAGACAGAGACAGACAGAGACAGACAGAGACAGACAGAGACAGACAGAGACAGACAGAGACAGACAGAGACAGACAGAGACAGACAGAGACAGACAGAGACAGACAGAGACAGACAGAGACAGACAGAGACAGACAGAGACAGACAGAGACAGACAGAGACAGACAGAGACAGACAGAGACAGACAGAGACAGACAGAGACAGACAGAGACAGACAGAGACAGACAGAGACAGACAGAGACAGACAGAGACAGACAGAGACAGACAGAGACAGACAGAGACAGACAGAGACAGACAGAGACAGACAGAGACAGACAGAGACAGACAGAGACAGACAGAGACAGACAGAGACAGACAGAGACAGACAGAGACAGACAGAGACAGACAGAGACAGACAGAGACAGACAGAGACAGACAGAGACAGACAGAGACAGACAGAGACAGACAGAGACAGACAGAGACAGACAGAGACAGACAGAGACAGACAGAGACAGACAGAGACAGACAGAGACAGACAGAGACAGACAGAGACAGACAGAGACAGACAGAGACAGACAGAGACAGACAGAGACAGACAGAGACAGACAGAGACAGACAGAGACAGACAGAGACAGACAGACAGAGACAGACAGAGACAGACAGAGACAGACAGAGACAGACAGAGACAGACAGAGACAGACAGAGACAGACAGAGACAGACAGAGACAGACAGAGACAGACAGAGACAGACAGAGACAGACAGAGACAGACAGAGACAGACAGAGACAGACAGAGACAGACAGAGACAGACAGAGACAGACAGAGACAGACAGAGACAGACAGAGACAGACAGAGACAGACAGAGACAGACAGAGACAGACAGAGACAGACAGAGACAGACAGAGACAGACAGAGACAGACAGAGACAGACAGAGACAGACAGAGACAGACAGAGACAGACAGAGACAGACAGAGACAGACAGAGACAGACAGAGACAGACAGAGACAGACAGAGACAGACAGAGACAGACAGAGACAGACAGAGACAGACAGAGACAGACAGAGACAGACAGAGACAGACAGAGACAGACAGAGACAGACAGAGACAGACAGAGACAGACAGAGACAGACAGAGACAGACAGAGACAGACAGAGACAGACAGAGACAGACAGAGACAGACAGAGACAGACAGAGACAGACAGAGACAGACAGAGACAGACAGAGACAGACAGAGACAGACAGAGACAGACAGAGACAGACAGAGACAGACAGAGACAGACAGAGACAGACAGAGACAGACAGAGACAGACAGAGACAGACAGAGACAGACAGAGACAGACAGAGACAGACAGAGACAGACAGAGACAGACAGAGACAGACAGAGACAGACAGAGACAGACAGAGACAGACAGAGACAGACAGAGACAGACAGAGACAGACAGAGACAGACAGAGACAGACAGAGACAGACAGAGACAGACAGAGACAGACAGAGACAGACAGAGACAGACAGAGACAGACAGAGACAGACAGAGACAGACAGAGACAGACAGAGACAGACAGAGACAGACAGAGACAGACAGAGACAGACAGAGACAGACAGAGACAGACAGAGACAGACAGAGACAGACAGAGACAGACAGAGACAGACAGAGACAGACAGAGACAGACAGAGACAGACAGAGACAGACAGAGACAGACAGAGACAGACAGAGACAGACAGAGACAGACAGAGACAGACAGAGACAGACAGAGACAGACAGAGACAGACAGAGACAGACAGAGACAGACAGAGACAGACAGAGACAGACAGAGACAGACAGAGACAGACAGAGACAGACAGAGACAGACAGAGACAGACAGAGACAGACAGAGACAGACAGAGACAGACAGAGACAGACAGAGACAGACAGAGACAGACAGAGACAGACAGAGACAGACAGAGACAGACAGAGACAGACAGAGACAGACAGAGACAGACAGAGACAGACAGAGACAGACAGAGACAGACAGAGACAGACAGAGACAGACAGAGACAGACAGAGACAGACAGAGACAGACAGAGAC
>JAXIVJ010004386.1:57500-75000 GCA_036785665.1 Chirona hameri | reverse complement strand
CAACACGCAGGCCGAGTCGGCGGCACCGGTCAGCACCACACCATGGGACTAGACGGCATGTCTGCGGCGGCACCGGTCAGCACCACACCATGGGACTAGACGGCATGTCTGCGGCGGCACCGGTCAGCACCACACCATGGGACTAGACGGCATGTCTGCGGCGGCACCGGTCAGCACCACACCATGGGACTAGACGGCATGTCTGCGGCGGCACCGGTCAGCACCACACCATGGGACTAGACGGCATGTCTGCGGCGGCACCGGTCAGCACCACACCATGGGACTAGACGGCATGTCTGCGGCGGCACCGGTCAGCACCACACCATGGGACTAGACGGCATGTCTGCGGCGGCACCGGTCAGCACCACACCATGGGACTAGACGGCATGTCTGCGGCGGCACCGGTCAGCACCACACCATGGGACTAGACGGCATGTCTGCGGCGACACCGGTCAGCACCACACCATGGGACTAGACGGCATGTCTGCGGCGGCACCGGTCAGCACCACACCATGGGACTAGACGGCATGTCTGCGGCGGCACCGGTCAGCACCACACCATGGGACTAGACGGCATGTCTGCGGCGGCACCGGTCAGCACCACACCATGGGACTAGACGGCATGTCTGCGGCGGCACCGGTCAGCACCACACCATGGGACTAGACGGCATGTCTGCGGCGACACCGGTCAGCACCACACCATGGGACTAGACGGCATGTCTGCGGCGGCACCGGTCAGCACCACACCATGGGACTAGACGGCATGTCTGCGGCGACACCGGTCAGCACCACACCATGGGACTAGACGGCATGTCTGCGGCGGCACCGGTCAGCACCACACCATGGGACTAGACGGCATGTCTGCGGCGGCACCGGTCAGCACCACACCATGGGACTAGACGGCATGTCTGCGGCGACACCGGTCAGCACCACACCATGGGACTAGACGGCATGTCTGCGGCGGCACCGGTCAGCACCACACCATGGGACTAGACGGCATGTCTGCGGCGGCACCGGTCAGCACCACACCATGGGACTAGACGGCATGTCTGCGGCGACACCGGTCAGCACCACACCATGGGACTAGACGGCATGTCTGCGGCGGCACCGGTCAGCACCACACCATGGGACTAGACGGCATGTCTGCGGCAGCACCGGTCAGCACCACACCATGGGACTAGACGGCATGTCTGCGGCGACACCGGTCAGCACCACACCATGGGACTAGACGGCATGTCTGCGGCGGCACCGGTCAGCACCACACCATGGGACTAGACGGCATGTCTGCGGCGGCACCGGTCAGCACCACACCATGGGACTAGACGGCATGTCTGCGGCGGCACCGGTCAGCACCACACCATGGGACTAGACGGCATGTCTGCGGCGGCACCGGTCAGCACCACACCATGGGGCTAGACGGCATGTCTGCGGCGGCGGCGCGGCGACACGCCGTGTCAAGGTCACACGGGGTCGGATCACTGATATCTGGCCGCACTGTACTGTCGTGTTCGGGTCGTGTGACAGGGGCGCGGTGACCGTACCAGCACGCTGCCGCCGGGGATCGGACCCGGAACAGACTGAGAGAGGTGCCGCCCGTACCTTGTACAACATCCCAGAATAGCTGCACGACAGACTTTACATCTGACAAGCTCTAAGAATGAGGCAGTCAGGTAGAGTCCGAATGCCGGTATATAAAACGTGGCCTTTCGATACTAGATCATTAGGCAAATTATTTTCAACAACAAAAAATCAGCGCAGATGATCTTGGCACAATTGGTGCCGAAAATGGCACAACACCAGCACGAATGGCCGTCATCGCAGTTGTGACGTACAGCGGTGAACGGCCGAGACAGGACAGCTGACGATGACCGCCACTGATGGTCAATGGCATGGAGCAGGAGCCTGCCAGTGCCACAGGCAAAAGCCAATACCCAGCAGGGACGGAGCGCTGCCACATTAGTGCTCATTACTGCTGCAAAATGAACGAAGTTACTCACCCAAAGTTCTACCACTTGGGTTATTGATCTATTGCTCTTCCTGATTTCAAAACAGTTTTTGTTTCAGCTGGACCGGATCGGAAAGATCGTTAAAAATCAAAACCCTTATTTTTTGGTATTGGAAATTGAGTGCCCTGTTGCCCTGCACACTCTGTTGTATTCTATCATCCGGTTAGCCCCAAAAAACGCGCCGAGTTTCGAGGCTTACCAATTTGTTTTGGTAATAGATATGAAGTTGACACTTGGTACGCACACAAAATTCATTCTACGTTAAGCAAAAAAGTGTCATATCAATCGGATATTTTGTTTCGATGTTATAAGACATCCAAACCCTTTCAAAAAAAGTTCTTTTTACGTTTTTGTGTTGTATTTCCACTCGTCAACGATCGGACCACCTTCAGCCCGGACCACCGCCAGCAAACGCGACTTCCACTGTCCGATACTGGCGCGGATGTGGAGTAGAGGTGGAGCTCATCCGCGCCAGTATCGGACAGTGGAAGTCGCGTTTGTTGGCGGTGGTCCGGGCTGAAGGTGGTCCGATCGTTCACGCGTGGAAATAAAATAACGTCAAAAGCCCGTTTTTTTACAGGGTTTTTAGTTTTGACAGGGTCTTATAACATCGAAACAAAATATCCGATTGATATGAAACTTGTTTTGTTTAACGCAGAATTAATTGTTTTGTATACGTACCAAGTGTCAACTTCATATCTATTACCAAAACAAATTGGAAAGCCTCGAAACTCGGCGCTTTTGGGGGGGGGGGTGGCTACCCGGATAACAAAATACAACAGAGGGAAGGGCACTCAGATTCCAACTTTTTAAATCAGGAAGAGCAATGGATCAAGAATCCAAGTGGTAGAACTTTGGGTGAGAACTTCGTCCATTTTGCACCAGTCTAGTGTGCATAGCACCCACCGAAGCCGAGGCGGTGGCGGAGTGGGGGTTGAGGTCGCCGCAACTACCAATGTTATCTGGGGACTCTCCATATTACGTCGGTAGTTGCGGCGACCTCAAGCCCCAATCCACCATTTATGGGCCCATTAAGTTGGGGAGCCCATACAGCCGTTCAATTAATGATGAAGTGGAACTGCTCCGGTCCTGATTAATGTAATTATTTAAGCACCAACTCACAGCAGCCTGTCTGTGATTTGCTCAGTGTCATTACACACAAGGGATTAACACAAGGAATAAACGAAGGGACTAACTTGATTCCCGAGGTGAAGGACGCCACACTTCCATTTCTATCTTGGAACAGATGAGGTGAGATACCTTATAAATAAACATTTTCGGCCTCTTTCTTTACATTCAGTTAAACGATCCCTACCACAGAAATGCTGAATTTACGACCGTCAAATTTGTATCGGCACTACAAAACACTGAGAACGTCACTAAATTTCAACAAATATTAATTCGTATGATGAATCTCGTGCGACTTATTATATTTATTGCTTACAATACTTTACTTGTATTACTTTAGTTAGCACTATTCATTGTCAACTATATAATGAACAATGAACATAGAACATCGTATACTGAACAGTGACTGAGGTTTTCATTAAGTTGCAAAACAAAACGTTCCAATTATGTGCAAGTTACCTGTGCCAAGACCTATCAGTACCCGCTTATCAGCTCGATAGTGATTGCTTCTTCTTTTTTTGGGGGGGTCACCGACCACTGAGGCCATTTTGCACTCATGTGGAGCCCACTCAGCTCATTGGCGTTCATGAACAGAACCGTTCACTCAGCGAACACCTCACACAAGGTACAAAATGCCTCCCTGAGAAAGCCGACAAATGTTCGAAGACATGGCCTGGGGCAAGCCTTCACACCGACATACACTTGGAACCTAGAGCAGAACACAGAGCGCGACAGCAGCGGCGGCGGCGGCGCTGGACCTACCTTCATTGGTCTGCGCGTTGGTGATGATCAAGTCGAAGTCGGTGCCGCGGCCCAACTTCTTCTGCTCCATGATGGCGAGCTTGAGGTCGCCCACCGAGATGTGCGCGCCGTCAAACACCACCGTGCTGACCTCGGTGGACGAGGCGAACTTGTAGAACACCGACATGGCGGCGCCGGCGGTGGCCCACTGTCGCACCTGCAGCGCACACAGGAACAGAGATGTAAGGGAATAGTGCACCTTTAACATTCGTTTTTAACTGAGATAGCCAGATTGTCGGGAGTACTGAGAAATCTCCAAATCAGACATTTTCCTTCCAAAACGACCTAGTTGCTGCGTTTCAACGCAAAAACCGTTGGAGCTATTGGGAGCTATTCTAAAGGGACAAAATCTCGTGACGTTTCGCATACGTTATCACTACTCCACTGTGATATCTACCACACTTCGTTTTCGCTATTTGAACCGACCGCCACCGAAACGTATCAACTATGTCAATTTGGAACCGCTTTCCAATTGAAAATTACCAATAGATGCTTGGTGAAAAGACGCATTTTGTATGGGTGGCTGGTCGGTGTTCATGCAACATATCGATTACATTTTGACCAAGTTTGTTTTCTTGTTTCATTGAATTGACACTCAGCTCCAAATATTATTGGCTATAACTTTGTCAAGTTTCATTAGATTTCCAATTGAAAATAATGCTGACACTCTTCTTGAAAAGGCTTTTGATGGGTGCTCGTACCGGTAGCTGCAATATTCACCGCATTCACTGCATATCCACACATTTATTTACACCCACCACACACACACACCGATGAACACAAACACATTTATGGGTAGGTACTAGGTATCACATTTATTTATGCACATGAACGTTTATGGGTGTGTTCACGCAACGCCACTCAAACTCCACTCATACAAGGCCATAGTGTAAACGTACACACATTTTCAATCGCGACCAACATTACTCGCGAGTCACGACCCACCGAACGAGGTTGTTGTGTTGTTTACATATTCTGATTCAAGGAAATTTTTGCCGTTATGACGTCACAACTCGTTTTGGTGACGCAAGATTCTTGTGACGTCATATGTAAAAATATCAATATTTCCCCCCAAATTATGACAAATTGGTACTTTTTCGCAAAAACGAATGCCAGAACCGTAATCAGGACACTCTTTTCCATCATTTCAAGTACTTTTCCAAAGGTGCGCTATTCCCTTTAACACCGTGTAGGCAGACTATGAGGTGCTGTCATGGAAGAATAGAAAACAAAAACGTACTCCAGACGATTATCATTAAATTGGTCTTATGCAAACTGCTATTCAGAACATTTCACATAAAACCGTACGCTTCGTAGTAGAGATACAAAAATTACTTAACCCGCGCCGTACCGGGCAGGGGGAGGGGGGGGGTACACTACACCCCCCCCCCCTCCCAGGTTTGTCAAAGATAGCGGAAAAACGGCGGCGCGCAGCGCCGCCGTTTTTGGCACAACTCTTCGGGCATCAATTGCGCGCCGCCGTTTTTGGCACAGCTGTTCGGGCATCAATTGCGCACATTATGTTAAGAAAAAACTCTGGTCATCTCAGGTCAGGTCACCAGACCAGGTCACGTGACCCTACCTCCAAAAAAAACGTGTGGTCGTACCAGTCACAGTTTTTGGATGATCGGTTTTACACTTACATGATTTCATAAGGTCACATATATCTACAATTCGTATATCTTGGATTTTGTATATCGGCGACCTAAGGTTGGGTCAATTTCGTGATATCCCCATTATAAGTTAATGGGGAAATATTCAACTGCGTCCTATTCCAAGGATACGCAAGATATCAGTAATTCCTTCTGTATCATGTTATTATAGGCCATTATTGATGACCTAGGTGCCATTTTTGTTCAGTGACTCCTACAGGGTCAGCCGAGGTCATCCGAGGTCACCAACAGTTGTCAATAAATATCGACATAATGACGATAGAGAAGTGAAACAGACACCAATATGTTTGTCTCGTCGAGGCACGTCTTCTCATATGCAACATGACCTACTTGGGCAAATACTTGACCTTGCCCTGAGGTAATTTTTTTATTTGACCTAACCTGGTCAACACTAACATGAGTCGAAGCGCCTTGACGAGACAAACACGATGTATCACAATTATTGCCTTGTCGTTATTAGGTAAAAAGCTATTCGAGAAAAACTGTTCTGTAAAAAAATCGCCTTTTTGACATTTGATGAGCCCTGGAGCCTGATCTAGCTAAAATCTGAGGACACCTCGTCGATTGCATTTTTCAATAGCTTTCCATTGCTTTTTTCCGTTTGTTCCTGGCCATCATAGTTCCTGTGATATCTGGGGGTTTCTGGAGCGAAGTCCTACAACGGGAAAATTTGACCTTTGATGACCTCTGGTGACCTCAATATTGGCTTTAGGAAGAAGAAAAATTATCTCAAGTACTTTCGAATGTGTTTGTCGAGAGCTTTCGAATGCCTTTTTCTAGTCTTTCTAAGCCCTTTTAGTTTTCGAGTTAGAGGGGGTGTCTAAACACCCCCCCCCCCCCCCCCCCCCCCGGTACGGCGAAGGTGGCGCCGGGCACCGGCACGGCGCGGGCTAACAAAAACAGGAACCGGCCCCGCCACCGCCACTATGAGTTCGCACGGCATCAAACCCGGCCACATGTGGCAGCACTCGCCAGGCCCGGCAGCCAGCAATCTGCATGTCTTATTCATTCTACAGTTAAAATCTTCTAACAGGAATAATTAGTTTGCAGTTTGCACCACTTTGCACCACACAAACACAACATGAAATTATGCTAGCTGAGTATCCAGTGATGACACCCACGACCAAATCATCACAATATATGATCCAATGAATGGACGACCAAATCATCACACAATATATGATCCAATGAATGAACGACCAAATCATCACACAATATATGATCCAATGAATGGACGACCAAATCATCACACAATATATGATCCAATGAATGGACGACCAAATCATCACACAATATATGATCCAATGAATGGACGACCAAATCATCACACAATATATGATCCAATGAATGGACGACCAAATCACAAAATATATGATCCAATGAATGAACGAACAAATCAGCATTTACTAGTAATACTACTAGTAATACTTCACAGGATATTAATAGGGAAAAAACAAGTGCTCCTCGACATTTAGTATGGAATGAATCATATATTGAATGACGAAAATAAAATAATACAACCTGTTTAATTAAAATAAGAGTATCCAAGCCAGCCACCTAGCACAGAAACACAACGACTACACTGAGCTGCGTGCCGCTGCGTGGTTATAAAGTTACCTTGGCTACATGCAAGGCCCTAAAACGTCTGCGTGTAATGGTGACTGAACAATGCGAATTCGTTGAGCTCAAAACGGCACACACTAGGACGAGGAAAAAGCAATTTTATATTATGGAGGTTTGTAAATTAAGTCTTCATTGCTGTAAGTATAATTACGGACATGATTAACATGAATTTACATTACGTAAAACATTACATGTTGTTTTCATGTACTGTAATGCGATGCAATGTAAAGCAAAAACAAATCATAATAGTTATTGTTTTACGACCTTGAATTCGTCGCAAATATGACGCATCAAGTCACATTGTTTGGAACGTTTGGGTATTGGGCAAGGTATTGGGTATCGGCTTGGAAGGTCAAGGCAAGGCCGTACAGGTCACTGCAAAAGTAATGGTAGGTATTATTGTAGATGGGTAAAACCAGGTGGGTGGCAAGGACATGTGACGAAATGGAGGAATCTGATTGGAGGCCCGGGTTTGTCTAGTAAACTGGCGCATTGTCCAGTAAACTGGCGCATTAGCTACCGCCATTTCTGACAAACAAATAATGGAGACTAGTTGCAGGTTACCTAACCCACTACTTTGATGCGTTTGATGAAAAGCAAATGAATAAAATATATTTTCTAGATTCACACTTCACTATCAATTCCTCCAGATTATTATTTAAAAAAAGTATATTTACGCAATTTGAAATTCTGGTCTCTGACTGGTCGTGACGTCAGATGGCAATAGTTCAAGCTGTCAAAGTTACTCGAGGTAGTCTTGGGCGGCTCGGTTGACGCATTTCTTTTTAATAAGCTGCCCCCCCCCCTCAAGAAGTAGGGGGCATATGATTTCCCACCATAAATTTGTAAAAGGGGCCCACCAAGAAGTTGGCCGAGGGCCCCGAGGTGCCCCCAGCCAGCCTGAGGGGCCCTCTAAGGCCGACAGAAGACCCTCAGTCGGCCTGAGGGGGCCCTTGGTAGGCCTGAGGGGGCCCTTGGTAGGCCTGAGGGGCCATCGGTAGGCCTGAGCGGGCCCTCAGTAGGCCTGAGGGGGCCCTCGGTAGGCATGAGGGGCCCTCGGTAGGCCTGATGGGACCCTCAGTAGGCCTGATGGGGCCCTCGTTATGGCCTGATGGGGCCCTCGGTAGGCCTGAGGGGCCCTCGGAAGGCCTGAGACTTTAACATGGGTCTGTCCAACGTTTTTTGTTGCGACTATTTAGGGGTCCAGCAAAATATAGTGGCTTAAATCAGAGGAGATACCATTTCGCGCCATTTTTCTTTGAGGGGAGGAGGGCCTTTGGCCATGGGAGGGGCCCCTGGGTTTGTTTTTCGCCCCCCCCCCCCTCCGAAAATACCACCCACCGCCACTGATACAACCTCCCTAACCGCTCTATCCGAACGCGTGCAATTTGTCGGCTGTGATTGAGACCGTCTGTTGATGAATATAAGGCGGGAAAAGCTACCGCCCGGTGATTAAAAAAAATGCCTTGTTCTATACTCTATCCACACCCTGGTCATGGTTCCACCTGCGAAGTCATTTAGCACCTAAATATTTTTCCCTAAAAAGCATCGCAAAATCTCCATGTTAAAGCAATCGGAGTACCGGCTGACGGCGATTCCTTGGTCCCAACCACACTGGAGGATCCCGGCGATCGGTTGCACGTGCGGTGCGGAAGTCACGTGACAGAATCCTTACGCCCCTACCTCTATTAAAGTACCTTGGGTAAAACCTAGCAGCGTTTCATAACAATAGATATCCCTGAAAAAAAATAAGCGGTACATCTCCGTCCTACACATAGGCAGCTCTCTGTCACTTTTCACTATTATACGCCTTCAAATAAAATCACAATATTCGAAAAACCTGATTCTCTTCCCACTCGAGTGCACTGAGGCAGCTCGACCCTGAGACCGCCTCTGATCGGAGAGTTGTAAGCTAGAGCTGCCACTTTTCAGGCCTGTGACTACCCGCGCCGCGCCGCAAGCACTGTTCAACTTCCAACGTGCTCAAATAAGCTGTGAACTACCCACAACTACCCTAAACATAAATTGTACTATTTTGGGATTGAAGAAAATTAAAGCAAAAACATTTAAATTATGCATATTCATGCAATAAACTTGAATGATATTGCTAAAATTAAAGCGCAGTCACTGAAATAAGGTTTAAAACTTTCCTTTTTTGAAAAGTTGAAAATTCTGCTACCCGCCAACTACCCACTTCAGCCAAATGATTGTTTGTGCTACCCACAACTACGCACGTGGGTAGTAACTACCCACGTCTCGTGGGTAAGCAGGTAGTAAAGGGGCACCTCTATTGTAAGCCCACGCCGGCAAAGCATCGGGCGTAGTAGCTCGCATTTAGCGGGTCCTCGAGTAGAGGCTATCAATCGTAGTGGAGATGATAGTAAAGACCCCGTGTCAACCAATAGCTGCCCGCCTCACAAACGGACAGTGGAAGGGTCAGAGATCACCGATAAACGAAACGCTGAACAGAGGGAGGGTCGGCTTGACTGTGGTTCTGGGATCAGAGCGACGGTGGTGGTGTAAATTGCGGGTAGAGGTGCATATTTCTGGAGATCCTCGCACGTGAGGTGCGATATTACGTATTTAACAGAAAATATTCTTCGTTTATGTCACGGTGAAAATTTGACAGATGCATTTGTTTATTGAAATACCTATCCATATATTATCAAATTTACCAAAATATATACATACACATACAAATACATATACATACAAAAACATATACATATACATATACGCATACATATACACATACACATACACATACACATACACATACACATGCACATGCACACACACACACACACACACACACACACACACACACACACACACACACACACACACACACACACACACACACACACACACACACACACACACACACACACACACACACACACACACACACACACACACACACACACACACACACACACACACACACACACACACACACACACACACACACACACACACACACACACACACACACACACACACACACACACACACACACACACACACACACACACACACACACACACACACACACACACACACACACACACACACACACACACACACACACACACACACACACACACACACACACACACACACACACACACACACACACACACACACACACACACACACACACACACACACACACACACACACACACACACACACACACACACACACACACACACACACACACACACACACACACACACATACACATACACATACACATACACATACACATACACATACACATACACATACACATACACATACACATACACATACACATACACATACACATACACATACACATACACATACACATACACATACACATACACATACACATACACATACACATACACATACACATACACATACACATACACATACACATACACATACACATACACATACACATACACATACATACATACATACATACATACATATATATATATATATATATATATATATATATATATATATATATATATATATATATATATATATATATATATATATATATATATATATATATATATATATATAATATTGCGCTCTGAGGGCGGCATAATATGCTCTGAGGTAGGCAAGATGCCTTCAGAGGGCGACAAGACATCTTCCGAGGGCGGCATAATGCACTCAGAGGGCGGCAAGATGTCTTCCGAGGGCGACACGATGTTCTCCGAGGGCGGCATAATGCCTTCCGAGGGCGGCGATGTACCTTCTGAGGGCGGCATGTGTTGTGAGGGCGGCATGTGTTGTGAGGGCGGCAAGCTGTCTTCTGAGGGTGCCAGGGTGTTTTTCAAGAGTGCTACAACGCTGTCGGTAGACACAAGGGCGCCCTGGCGGCCTCCCAAGAACGCTACGTTCGGCGCCGGCAAATCCTTTATCCTTATCGGCAAGAACGACGTCGCGGTGCCCGAGGGCGCCGTTTTCTAAGGCAGGAGGTTTCGGCCCCTACGCTCCCCCCCCCCCCCGGATCCGCCCCTGCCCTGGGATATGGTCTTAGGCCACTTACGATTTGTATTTGCAAAATGTTTTGTTTTGTGTCTGACTAGTCTTTCCACCTTTATAATTGCACACTAATTACAATACAATAAATAGTTTCACTTCTCAGTAATATGTATTTACAATCTGGGCTGCGGAGTCGACACAATTTTAGCAACTGACTCCGGCCTGAAAAAAAATAGAATCCGACTCCAACTCCGACTCTGGCCTATATCTGTTCTCCAACCGCATGCTAGAAAGCAATATTTGCAATTCAATCTAATTTTCTCAGTCTGTCTTTATTCTTAACAGTATGGAGAACAATACTACGCCGTCAGAGCATGGGCGCCGCGGCGTGCCTGCCACGCGTCCAGCCCTCGCGCTCGCCAGCAGGTGGCGGAACCCGCGAAACGGGCACCGAGCGGCGACCGCAGCCAGCAGCTGGGCTTCTAAACTCACAGGACGTAATCAAGCCATAGATGCCTACGACCATGCGGTCTCGGATTTTGTTATATCGGTGACCTAATGTCAGGTCAGTTTCGTGACCTTCCCATTGTAGGTCAGCGAGAACATATACAAATGTTTTCGTATCAGAGGATAGGTACGCATTGGAACACAATAATTATGTAAGATTATACTACCAGTATCTCCTACCACCATACACTCCTACGCGAGCGCGAAGGAAATGTATGGTGAATTTCAACTCGATAGGGCAAGTAGTTTCTGAGATACCAAAAAGGTGCGCACGTGCAGAGGCACCCCACCCCCGACTTGTGGAAAAGCAACGGCTGAGAGGTCCCTAACCACACACCCAATTAGAACGCAATCGGTTCAGCCGTTCCTGAGACATATAATAGGGGTGTGCACGTGCGCACGTGCAGAGGCACCCCACCCCTGACTTGTGGAAAATTGGCGGCTGAGGGGTCCCTAACCACACACCAAATTTGCACACAATCGGCTCAGCCGTTGTAGAGTTTCTGCGAGAAAACACCTTTCAACACCCCTCACGCAGCACGCGCCACGCACAGTGGTAGTCACCCACATGAGTCGGCATTGGTCTCGAACAGGGTAGGTTGGATGGGGCTGCTCAGCAAAGAAGTCAGCTTGTCAATCGGTCGTGTGGTTGCAGAGATATGAGCTTCTCAAAAGCGTCGCCACGGGTCGGGTCGGGTCGGGTCAGGCCGGGTCAGGCCGGGTCGCTCATATTCAGATTTTTCCCATATACCACGGAAAGACGAGCGAGCGCTTCGCGCTCGCTCGTAATTACAGCTGTCCTAGAAACTGCTAAATTCCAAAAAGGTCATGTCAGATCATTTGAGGTCAGTGACCTCGGTTGGCCTGTTCGGGCGCATGACCCCAGTGGAACATATAATTATGTAAAATGGATCCCATATTTGAAATCAGCGTCACAAAATGTCCTAGAAACTGCCAGAAGCCAAAAAAAAGTAATGAGGTCATCGGAGGTCAGTGACCTCGGTTGACCTCTGAAAAAGTCAATCGAGGTCACAATATCAATGGAAACCACAACTGTCACCTGGAAACACCTGTGCATATGCTCCTGAACAACAACACTATGAAACTGCACAAGTTACAAGGATCAATACTATGGGACGCCAGTTGCGCCTGACATGACCTTGAGAAACAGGTCAAAGGTCACGAGTCATGTGACCTACAACTTGAAAAAATTAATATGTGTCAAATTTTTCACAAGAAGGGTACTGAAAGTTACATCGCAATCGGTTGATATTTACGCGAGTTATTCCCGAAAAACCGAGGGGGTGGCATCAACCCCCCCCCCCCCCTGCACTGGCAAGGGCATGCATGTTCTGCAAATATTTATTATTTATTTATCATATTTTGTGCTGATTTTTTTTTTGTTCATGCATGCATGTTCTGCAAATATTTATTATTTATTTATCATATTTTGTGCTGATTTTTTTTTTTGTACTGAGCCCGGCATGAGACCGGCAAGCCTGATTTCAGACACAGCTTCAGACCCGCCGGGCTTGAATTTGGGCCCAACGCCGGCTCCGTGGTCCTGAAATTTGCATCTCCACTTCGTAGTCAACTTCTTTAGTAATACCTGTAATGCTATTGTAAGCCGGATATGCATCGCCGTCCCCTTGATCGAAAGGAAAATGGACACAGATTCACAACCCGTTAGCACTGTTTCGAGTCCCGGAAGAAGCGATGGCTGTGATGGCGGCTGATACGTTCTGGTGATGTCAAGTGAAGAAACGATGGCTGTGATGGCGGCTGATATGTTCTGGTGATGTGAAGAAGCGATGGCTGTGATGGCGGCTGATATGTTCTGGTGATGTCAAGTGAAGAAGCGATGGCTGTGATGGCGGCAGGTACGCTCTGGTGATGTCAAGTGAAGAAGCGAATGCTGTGATGGCGGCTGATATGTTCTGGTGATGTCAAGTGAAGAAGCGATGGCTGTGATGGCGGCTGGTACGTTCTGGTGATGTCAAGTGAAGAAGCGATGGCTGTGATGGCGGCTGATGTGCTGGTGATGTGAAGTGAAGAAGCGATGGCTGTGATGGCGGCTGATATGTTCTGGTGATGTCAAGTGAAGAAGCGATGGCTGTGATGGCGGCTGATACGTTCTGGTGATGTCAAGTGAGAGTCGACCGAAAAACGGTCACCCTGACACAGGGCCCGACCGTGTCACCCTGACACGTGGCCCGGCCGTGTCACCCTGACACGTGGCCCGGCCGTGTCACCCTGACACGTGGCCCGGCCGTGTCACCCTGACACGTGGCCCGGCCGTGTCACCCTGACACGTGGCCCGGCCGTGTCACCCTGACACAGGGCCCGGCCGTGTCACCCTGACACAGGGCCCGGCCGTGTCACCCTGACACAGGGCCCGGCCGTGTCACCCTGACACAGGGCCCGGCCGTGTCACCCTGACACAGGGCCCGGCCGTGTCACCCTGACACAGGGCCCGGCCGTGTCACCCTGACACAGGGCCCGGCCGTGTCACCCTGACACAGGGCCCGGCCGTGTCACCCTGACACGTGGCCCGGCCGTGTCACCCTGACACGTGACCCGGCCGTGTCACCCTGACACGTGGCCCGGCCGTGTCACCCTGACACAGGGCCCGGCCGTGTCACCCTGACACAGGGCCCGGCCGTGTCACCCTGACACGTGGCCCGGCCGTGTCACCCTGACACGTGGCCCGGCCGTGTCACCCTGACACAGGTCCCGGCCGTGTCACCCTGACACAGGGCCCGGCCGTGTCACCCTGACACGTGGCCCGGCCGTGTCACCCTGACACAGGGCCCGGCCGTGTCACCCTGACACAGGGCCCGGCCGTGTCACCCTGACACAGGGTCCGGCCGTGTCGCAGCATTGTACAGCGCGGAGGAAATAAATCCACTATCATATCTGGTTAAATGACGGATGCAAAACTATCCGTTCAACTGTCATCATGCGCGTCGCCACCACTACGGACAGTAAGGACAGTGTCCGTACAAGTTGGCGAACCTCCAAAAACTTGTACGGACTGCCCGTACAAGCTTGCGGAACCATTTGAAGGTGCAGAATTAGAGATATCGATACCTAAAATGTTTATATTCTAATTATCTTCAGATGGACTAGTTGTGACGAATCGTGACAAATTACCTCTATTCATGGAACTTATTGAGAAAAAAAAATATTGTCCCCTCCCCAACTTGAAAGCACAAATGGCCAGTTGTAATGAAATGTTAACGTTTTTCGTCTGGAGTTCGGAATAGGAGTACGTGCGAAAGTGGCAAGATGCATTGACATGTTGCCCTTGTCATCGCTAAAATGTGTAGCCGTTTAGTGAGCGGTGCTTGATGTGAAAGCGGGTACTGAAAGTTTGGGGACGATATTGGCGGTAGCTTACGAGATGTTGCGAAATACGCGAGGAAGCTAAACAAAATACTCTCGTGTTAGTCACCAGTCCAGTAACATAAAAGGTCAGGCCGTAATTTTACAGAATTGATCTAGTTTCCTACTGGCGCTGACAACGCTAATGCACGCGCGTTTTATTACGAGCGCGAGCGGGTCGTCTTTCCGTAGTGTATGGGACAAATCTGATTATGAGCGGCCCGGCCCAACCCGTGGCGACGCTTTTGAGCTCATATCTCTGCAACCACTCGTCCGATTGACAAGCGGACTTCTTTGCTGAGCAGCCCCATCCAACCTACCTTGTTTTAGACCAGTGCCGACTCATGTGGGTGACTACCACTGCGCGTGGCGCGTGGCGCGTGGCGCGTGGCGCGTGGCGCGTGGCGCGTGGCGCGTGGCGCGTGGCGCGTGGCGCGTGGCGCGTGAGGGGTGTTGAAACATGTTTTCTCGCAAAAACTCCGCAACGGCTGGGCAGATTATATGCAAATTTGGTGTGTGGTTAGGGACTCCTCAGCCGCCACTTTCCCACAAGTCAGGGGTGGGGTGACTGCATGTGCGCACGTGCAAACCCCTATTCTATATCTCAGGAACGGCTGAGCCGATTGTGTTCAAATTTGGTGTGTGGTTAGGAACCTCTCAGCCGCCAGTTTCCCACAAGTCAGGGGTGGGATGCCTCTGCACGTCCGCACGTGCACACCCCTATTCTTTATCTCAGGAACGACTGAGCCGATTGTATTACTAATTTTGTGTGTGGTTAGGGACCTCTCAGCCGCCCTTTCCACAAGTCAGGGGTTGGGCAACTGCACGTGCGCACGTGTTCACCACTCTTCTATATCTAAGGAACGGCTGAGCCGATTGTGTTCAAATTTGGTGTGTGGTTAGGGACCTCTTAGCCGCCACTTTCCCACAAGTCAGGGGTGGGGTGCCTCTGCACGTGCGTACGTGCTTACCTTTTTATATCTCAAACTACTTACCCGATCGAGTTGAAATTCACCATACATTTCGTTCGCGTTCGCTCGTTCATCGCCAATTACGGCGCCTTACTGGTTTTACATGGATCCAAGCACAGTGTATTAGGCCTAACCCGCGCCGCGCCGTGCTGGGGATGAAGTCGTTTGGATGAGACTCCTGAAATTTTAGGAAATGCGAGGAACAAACGGGAGAGCTAGAGACGTGCTAGCTAGAGACGTGTGACTGATACCAGTGTTGATCGTGTCGAGATGCGTCTCTCCATATGCAACATGACCAACCGGGGTCATCAAATGACCTTGACCTGAGGTCATAGTTTGAACTTGAGCCGATCTGGTCACCATCAGTATGGTTCGGATCGTCTTGAAAAACACGATGGCGTTACATTTATTGTCCTATCTTTATTAAGTAAAAATTTATGCACGAACAACTTTTTTGGGAAGAAAGTGTCAACATGACCTTTGCTTACCTCTGGAGCCCTAAACTATTGACTAAGAGTTGCAAATTTCAGGACCACGGAGCCGGCGCTGGGCCCAAATTCAGGCCCGGCGTGCCTGAAGCTGTGTCTGAACTCAGGCTTGCCGGTCTCATGCCGGGCTCAGCACAAATTATATTAATTTTATTTAAAAAAACTACAATATAAATAAATATTGGCAGAAGTCAGAACATACATGCTGAAAGATCATGATAAATTGAGAAGAAAACAAATATACAACAGTAAAACACCATTATAACAAATAACAATGTTACAGCTTACAAATTAAGTGATAACTAGTACAACCTAGGAGTGGACACACCAGTGAAACTTAATACATCAAACTACAGGGTCAATTCATGATCAATTCATCAGCTCAGTAACTGCTGCAGTGTGAGATGCGAGTGCAGTCAAACAGAAACAACTACCCCAAATCATATTCCACTGTCATCACTAGTAACTAGGTGGGGTGGGGAAGAGCATACAATTGTATATTTAGTCATCCCATTGCCCCAGGTCACCCCAAAATATTTTGTATAACAAATAACAAGTACCTATGGAACAAAACCACCTACCTATATGATAATAATTATTGTTAATACTATTGTAAATACATATTACTGAGAATATGTATTGATACACATTTACTATTTAGTTCCACATGAGAAAGGACATATTCAAGTCATATCATTGGTAGTTTTGGTAGTGAACAAATATTGCATTTTATGCAATTACAATTATAAAGGTGGAAAGACTGCCAAATACAACAAAAAAAAACATTTGGCAAAGAAATCTTAAGTGGCCTAAGACCTTATCCCAGAATGCAAACCTGTCTAGTTCCACTTCAACTTCTTATCACAATAGCTCCATAATGTATATATTGCCTTGCATAATTCAACGTGACACCCTCCCCAACAACACTTG
>JAXIVJ010004386.1:0-52500 GCA_036785665.1 Chirona hameri | reverse complement strand
ACCAGCGGCTCGGAAATGCAGCAGGAAATCCAAATAATATGCAGGTATTTTACATACTGCCCAAACATAAATTGCAAGTCCTGAGGCCATTCTCAAAGAAAAAAATCGAGCCAGCGGCTCGATTTATTATAAGAATGGCTCTGATCTTGACCTTGGCGGGTTTGACCTTTGCTTACAATTTCACTTTTGCTTATGCGGGATATGTATTATACCTTTGAGAGCACTGTGCGCGATAATAGTATCAATAAGACTATAGAGGCTTTGGATGGAAAGTATGGCCCAAAAACTCAAATATCTAAATTTTGACCTTTGACCTGACCGCGACCAGACATGTGACCATATTTGGAAAATTCCGTATATGCTTTGGATGTGTCTCATTGAGACCTTTCGATTGCCGTCTTGCGCGTCTCGCTGCTGTACTTGGTTCGGAAGATAACCACAAAACAAACAAACTTAAAAACACGAAAGGTGTTTTTAGGTTTTGTGTATGTGATCATGAGCCGTGCTCGAAAATGTACACAAAAGATCAAATCAAACTCAAACTTTGTAAGGTCAAATAAAAAGCTTTAAAATGCTAATTATTACCATGCCTTATTACATAACCAAACCACAGCGTTAACCCGCGCCATGCCGGGGGTAAACATCCCCCTCAGGTTATTCTCAGATAGCGGAAAAACGGCGGCGCGCAGCGCCGCCGTTTTCGGCACAGGTGTTCGGGCATCAATTGTCCACATTATGTTTAAAAAAAAGTATCTCAGGTCATCTCAGGTCAGGTCACCAGACCAGGTCACGTGACCCCACCTCGAAAAAACTTGTGGTCGTACCAGTCACAGTTTTTGGATGATCGGTTTTACACTTGCAGGATTTCGTAAGGCCATATATATATCTACAATTCGTTTATCTCGGATTTTTTTTTATATCAGCGACATAAGGTCGGGTCAATTTCGTGACCTCCCCATTATAAGTCAATGGGGAAATACTCAAATGCTTCTTATTCCAAGGACACGCAAGATAGCAGTCTAATTCCTTCTGAATCATGCTATTATAGGCCATTCTGGATGACCTAGGTGCATTTTTTGTTCAGCGACCCCTACAGGGTCAGTCGAGGTCATCCGAGGTCACGAACAGTTGTCAATAACTATCGAGATAATGACGATAGAGAAGTGAAACGGACACCAATGGGTTTGTCTTGTAGAGACACGTCTTCCCATATACAACATGACCTACTTGGGTCACCACTTGCCCTTGACCTGAGGTCAAATTTGTAAGTTGACTTAACCTGGTCAACACTAATGAGTCGAAGTGCCTTGACGAGACAAACACGACGGCGTCAAAATTATTTCCTTGTCGTTATTAGATAAAAGCTATTCGTGATGAACTGTTTTGGACAGAAAAAATAGCCTTTTTGACATTTGATGAGCTCTGGAGCCACAACTATTGACCTGAGCTAAAATCTGAGGACACCTCAGCGATTTAATTTTTCAAGAGCTTTCCAAGCGTTTTCCGTTTGTTCCTAGCTATCATAGTGCCTGTGATATCTGGGGGTTTCTGGAGTGAAGTCCTAAAACCGGAAAATCTGACCTTTGATGACCTCTGGTGACCTCAATATTGACTGAAGAAAACATCCGAAGGACTTTCGAATGTGCTTGTCAAGAGCTTTCGAACGCCGTTTTCCGCGTCTTTCTAGCCCTTTTAGTCTTCCGAGTTAGAGGGGGTGTCTAAACACCACCCCCCCCCCCCCCCCCCCCCCGGCACGGCGAAGGTGGCGCCGGGCACCCGCACGGCGCGGGTTAAAAAGATTAAAAGTTAATACATATTACTGCAAATATGTATTGATGCATATTTAGATCCACATGAGAAAGCACATTCAAGTCATATCATTGGTAGTGAACAAATATTGTATTTTATGCAATTATAAAGGTGTAAGCACAATTTGCAAAGAAATCTTCAGTGGCCTAGCCGACAAATGTAATAGAGCGTGAATCGTGATTAAAGAGTGGTTGGAGGCTGGAGCGCCTGGCTGCTGTTACATGACGCTGCGTCCATAACGTATCTTCAGCAGACAGGACCGACTGATAATGTACTGCCTTTTAACTACATTTTCCCACAGCAGCGACATCCGTATCACTTTGCATCTCTCCGACCGAGTCCGACACTAGCCAAACTTCTGATCTTCATCAGAATATACAGCGCCCAGCGGTTATTCTTTCAACATAAGTAACAGAGGATATAGCTCCATGACTCATTTATTATGAATGGAAAATGCATGCATAGATGGGTGATTGAAGGCGGATGGAAGAGCGATTGACGTGTGACATGTCAGTGGTCGGTCACTGAGGAACAGGCTGGTGCGTGGTGCCCCGTCCAGGTCAGCTGTGCCGTCGCTCGTCGGCTGTTGAAAGCAGGGTGAACCGGTTACCGGAGCCCGGGAACTTTGGATCTGGATGACGAAAGGAAACTGTATCTGGAAGAAAGGAGACGGAAACAAATGTGATGTAAGCATGGAAATAACCAAACACGCTTCGTTTGGGCCTGGGGCTTTGGGGGTTGAAATTTTGGGACCTGGGATGTTCCAATTGTCTTAAGAAAAACACGGTTCCTTTAATTGAGTGATGGGACCATGGTGCGTTCGCTAAGCACCTTCAAATTCAAATCGAAAATGTTACTCTCAGATAAAAATATAAGAAAAACGAATAAAAATTGCCCTTCTCAGAAAGAAAAATTTGCTCTCCACTGATGTACCTTTTTACTCTCCGGGACCAGGTCCCAAAACCAAAATTCCAACACTGCCAAGGTTCGCTTACAATTTCACTTTCGGTAATGTGATAGATGTATCATACCTTTGAGAGATCTGTGTGCGATAATAGTCGTAATCTAAGGCTTTGAATGGAAAGTATGGCCCATCAACTCAAATATATCGATTTTGACCTTTGACCTGACCGTGACATGACATGTGACCTTATTTTAAGAATTTCGGGTACCTATGCGTTAGATTCGTCTCATTGAGAGCTTTCGATCGCCGCCTTGCGCGTCTCGCTGGAGGGGGGGGGGGGGGGGGGTAAAATTACCCCTCACCGGAGCGCGTTCGGCAGGAGACCCCAGCGCCGCGCGGGTTAATATTACCAGTCCAAGGCACGCTATTTCCCACATCATCCTGCTGCATATCCAAGGTTTTCCTCAAACACGTAAAGCCAAGCAGAAGCACATGAGGAACAATACATAAAAGGACGAGAGGTGTCCCGAGCCGTTTCCTGACACCCGGCCGACAGTCTAGGTCGGGTCTCTGATTTGGTGCCGGTGTTCAGTGTAGCACACGTGATTCTGACCAGCCCTGGAGGCGGCGTGGCCAGCAGTATTTGTGTGCCAAATACGCCATGACGCGGAATTTCCGGACCTTGGTATGTAAACAAAGAGGCCGCAACACAGATTCCGGCAGGACTGAGCTTATTTTAAAATGTGACGATCATTTATGGCGTTCTTTCTAATATAACGCGAAAAGAGGAAATGTGTCCAAAACGCATAAGCTTAACCCGCACACTGCAGGGGGTTTGCACCGAACACGAACTGCAGGGAGGGGTTGATTTCCCCCCCCCCCCCCGTGAGATCTCGAAAACTACGCTACGTAGCGACAAGCGGAAAACGGAATTTGATAGCTTGATACAAGTTCTATCGAAAGTATTTCAGTATTTGTTTAGGTCAGGTCAAAATTGAGGTCACCAGAGGTCATCAAAGGTCAAATCTTCCAGTTTTTTCTTCCTGTTTTAGGACTTCGCTCCAGAAATTCCCATATATCTCGGAAACTATGCTAGCTAGAAACAACAGAAAAAGCAATCGCCAGCCAGTGAAATTTGGAATCGACAAGGTGTCCTCAAATTTCATCTAAGGTCAATATTTGAGCCCTTTCCTTAAAATTGAGCAACCCAGCAGGCTCCAGAGGTCAAAAAAGAAAAAGATGCTGTTTTTTGCAAAATAGTTTTTCGCTATTCACTTTTTACTTAATAAAGGTAACGGAAAACTGTTTACGCCATTGTGTTTATCTGTCAAGGCGCTTTCAATTATATACATGGTGACCTCAAGTCAAGGTCAAGTGGTGACCCAAGTAGGGCATGTTGCATATGGGAAGACGTGTCTCGACGAGACACATTGCTGTCTGTTTTACTTCTCCATCTGCATTATGTCGAGTTATTGACAAAAAAGTGATGGTGACCTCGGGTGACCTCAAACGACCCCATAGGGTCACTGAACAAAACTTACACTTGGATCATCAAGAATATCCTATAATAACATGATCCAGAAGTAATTGGACTAATAGCATGCATATCCTTGAAATAGGAAGCATTTGTATACTTCCCCATTGACTTATGGGGAGGTTACGAAATTGGCCTGACCTTAGGTCACCGATATCAAAATTCCGAGATATACGAATTGTAAGTCCTTATGCCCTCATGACATCTTGTAAGTTTTAAACTGATCGGTGAGAAACTCTGGCTTTGGCACAACTGCAAACATTTTTGGAGGTGGGGTCACTTGACCTGGTCTGGTGACCTGACCTGAGCTGACAGAGGTCTTTTTTTTGCAGTGTGCGAAATTGATGCCCCAACAGGTGTGCCAAAACCCGGCGGCGCTGCACGCCGCCGTTTTTTTCGCTATCTGCGAAAAACCTGAGGGGGGCGGAAATCCCCCCTGCAGTGCGCGGGTTAACCCAGCAGTCGCTGAGCCTCCCGGCCACCTTCGAGTCGCTGGGGCTTTGTGACGTCACTGTGACCTGACATTGAGCCCAAACGAATAAGGTTCCACCTGGTCATGGAATTTCTGGAGAGCAGCTGAAATGATCGGTTACCATGGCCTTATTTGGGGTGTAAAACCACGTTATACCGTTCACTTTCCGTTGCAAATGCGATCTAAGCTTCATATACTTCATATGAAGCTATTCATTGCATTTGCAACAGAAAGTGAACGGTATAACTTGGTTGTTACACCCCAAAAAAGGCCAGGTAACCGTTCATTTCAGCTGCTCTCCAGAAATTCCATGATCAGGTGGAACCTTATAATTCGTTTTGGGCTCAATCTAGAATCTCCAGCGAATAATATTATGCTACTTTGCACCACTTTTTCCAAGCGTAGCCCAATCAGGGCGCCGTTCAAATTTGCCATTTATACATTGGTCCATATGGCGCGCCGCGTTGTTTTGCCCCCCCCCCCCCCGAACAGCTGACGCCACCAGTGTGAATTCCGTCACCGATTTTCGTCCCGCATGTTTTCGTCCGCTGATTTTCGTCTGCAGTTTTTCGTCACCGCATAATATTGTGGCGCATTTCTTCGTCTCGCATTTCTTAGTTTCCGCAAATTTTCGTCCTGCTGAAATACTTTTATACCTGATGATGGAAAACTGAAAAGACTTGGTTTTAGGAGATCCAGATTCCAGCCACATGTCACTGACTGCAATGCATTGCAAAGTTGGACTGAATTGTAGCAATCACCACAATTACCTCCATCCACCCACTGCCACTGGATTAAAATAAAAGCTTAGACAAAGACAAACCCAAGTTCCAACTGTTAGCCTTGAACAAACCGGAACAAACCCAACCAGTGTTGGATTTTTCGTGTCATGACCTGGTCCCTGAGAGTAAAAGTCGATAGGTGGAGAGTGAAATTGTATTGTCAGGAAAAGTAGGATTTTCATTTTTTGTATTATTATTTTATTTGGAAAGTAAAAAATCCTGATTTGTACTAGATATTAAATCCTTGTGAGCAGAGGCGGAACTTTTTGTTTTTCGTTGGGGTTGTAATTGAGTCGGCGGACGGGGGGGGGGGGGGGGGTAGTAAAAGCGATGAATGATAAAAACGAAGTATGTGCACAATTGAAGTGTAACACCTTAGAATGAACATAGGTTGTATTACCTCATTACTGACGTATTTTAGCAACAGTGAGGTGTGCAATCTTAAAAAAATTGAAAGTATCATGGTTGGGTCAAAGTAGGCAAAGACTACCTCATGGTAGCTATTATTAAGGTTATACATAAATGGTGTGACTCAGCAACTAGCCATTTCTTGCAAGAAAGGCACCTCCTGGTGATGCAAATGGTCCAGGTCCGGTCCTTTTATATATTACAGTGAGATATACAAATACATATAACATATTTGATATTTCCCACAACTCACAAGGCCATGGGTGGATAATTGTTTTCAAAGTTGCCCCGGCCGAGGACAGGGGCGCAACCAAGGGGCCCTAGGGGGCACGTGGCGGGGGATGTCTGTGAGGTTAGTGACGGAATCGGATTCGAATTCAGCGTCGAGTAGAGATTTGCTTCAAAATGTGGGAACAGTTCAATTGGGGCACGCTGATCACGCAAATGGCATTCATTTTGACATTCAAGGTCATCTTCAAAATCATCTTCAAGGTCAAAGGACTTCGGCTCAAAACGACCCGAAGTTATTGTCCGATCGCAAAACAAAATAATGGTATCATTCTATTCCTCGGGTCAATATATAGGCGCAGCTTTCGAAACCTCACTAGAGGCAAATGACATTGAACCTCATTTCCAAGGTCAAAGGACAAATAACCCGAAGTTATTGTCCGATCGCCAAAATAATGGTCTCATTCGATTCCTCGGGTTAATATCGACCCGATGTTATTGTCTAATTGACAAAATAATGGTCTCATTCGAATCCTCGGGTTAATATCTAGCCACATCCTTCGCAAACTCACTCGTGGCAAATGACATGGACCCTCATTTTCAAGGTCATAGGACGGGGCGGCTCAAAACGACCCGAAGTTAGAAGCCGATTGCCAAAATAATGGTCTCATTCGATTCCTCGGGTCAGTATCTGCCGTAACCTTTGCAACCTCACTCGTGGAAAATAACCTTGACCATCAATTTCAAGGTCAAAGGACTCAAAACGACCCGAAGTTATCATCCAATCGCCATTGATCTTGAAATTGAGGGCCAATGTCATTTGCTACGAGTGAGGTTGCGAAGGCTACGGCTATATACTGACCCGAGGAATCGAATGAGACCATTATTTTAGCGATCGGACAATAACTTCGGTTAAAATTACCGTGAATGTCAAAATGAATGCCATTTTCGTGATCAGCGTGCCCCAATTGACCTGTCACCACATTTTGAAGCGAATCGCTACTCGACGCTGAATTCGAATCCGAATCCGTCGCTAACTTCATGGACATGCGGGGGAATCACGATTGAGGGCGCCTCTCCTGGGCGTCTGGACACCGAAGGTGCCACTCTCGAGTGTAGGTGGCGCCCCTTGAGTCGTGAGTGACGGCGGCACCCCTTTAGATCGGACAATACACCTCCTTTAGACCGGAGATAACGACCCCAACTGTGCCTCCCCCGAAAATATAAGTTTTCTGACCTGCCCGAGGTGTTCACTGAGACAAAATTGGCAAGGCTCAGCCTCCCTTGACTACCCCCCCCCCCCCCATTTCGAAAGCGCACCGAAAGCGCAATTTTACCCATATTTTTCACAGATAGTCATACCAAGTATGCATTTTTATGCTGGGATTATATTTGCGTTTCTGCATTCTTTTTAAATAATAACTAAGGTCTTGCAAAAAAGGTCTCTCAAAAGTGACTGCCCCGGCCCCGCCGGGACAACTTTGAAGTTGCCCCGGCCGCAGCCGGGGCTGCCCTATAGGATTCTCCACCCATGCACAAGGCAAACAAATTAGGCGAGAACCAAACAGCATTATTTTAGTAAGGCAATAAATTAATCCCATCACCGAAATGACTAACTTTATCACCGTAAATTACTTAAAATCACCGAAACGTCACAACATATTGAGGATTTTGGGCTTCGGCCGATGGACTTCTTTAAAAATATGTAAACTGGCTCCAAGGTTTAGGTGAGGTGAGGTGAGGTGAGGTGAGGTGAGGTGAGGTGAGGTTAGGTTAGGTTAGGTTAGGATAAAAGCTTGAGAAATAAATGGTGATGCTTTAACATGGAAGTCAATGAGAAAGTGGTCATTTCGGTGATGGATTAACCCTCGCCCTACGGGAGCTTTTTCACCTTCGCCCTACGGGGGGGGGGGGCTGACAGGGCCCCCTGTTAACTTCCAAACCAAGCAACTTAGAGCAATGCGGTAAGAACCAGCATGTTGCCTGTCATGGGAGGAATCTAACAGCATGATATTTTTAGGTTTCAGGTCAACGGGTGACCTTCTAGGGCAAGTGAATGACCTCGGATTTACCACGTCCAGAATAGAGATTTTGCTCTGCAGAAAACATCAAAATTTAGACATTGATAAATGTAAATAAAAAGGCATGTTCCTAGACCAGTTTTGGCTCAGAAATACAAACAAAGGTAATTATTTGTTCGTATCTTGTCAAAAAGTCAAACGTTATTTTAAAAGATGACGACGAAAGGTGACGATGACGTCAGTTTCTTACACTTAGAGAGCCATCTCTCAGTCAAAAATGAAGATATTGCTTTGAAATTTGGTATGGGTATTTTCCATACTCAGTACTCTCACATATATTCCAGTTTTTCTAATATCTTTGAAAATTTTATTTTGTGGGGATTAAAAAAAAATAGGGGTCAAAAACCCAAATTTGTTCAAATCCGAGATCGCCATTTTAAAGAGAATGCCATTTTGTATCTTTGGTGAATTGCGTTTGGAATTTGTTTCAAAACTCTGTTTTCTACGATTTTGCGAATATTTCTCTCTTTTTTTACCAACATGACGTCATCAAAACATGATTATCTCCCAAAGTGCTCAACCAATTTCAATTAAAGTTCTACAGCCTACGTCTAATTATTGTAAACTCAACTGCCAAAAATTTCAGCAAGATGCATTGCATGTGTAAAAAGTTATTCAAGATAAACCTCAGGGGGCCCTGTCTGGCCCCCCGTAGGGCGAGGGTTAATACCCTGCCTTTTAGGAATACTAAAAAACGTATGTAAAATTAGCAGCTGATTGATATTGCCCAATCTATAATTTTGAGGCCCGTTCCCTCAGAATTGCCTGAAACTTGACAGGTAGGTTGTCCCTGCCACGCTTAACACGAAAAACGTAAAATTATCCTGGAATATGGGCTACTTTTACAGTTATAACGTTTTAAGTTTTGAATGTCTGTCAGTTGAATATCTGGCTAACTTGACGCGGAAAGCCTCCAATTCCTGCGCAGTCGTTTCAAAATAAAGGAAGACAGACATTCAAAACTTAAAAAATGTATAACTCTGAAAGTAGCCCGCGTTCCAGGCTAATCTTAAGTTTTTCGTGTTCAGCGTGGCAAGGAGGGCCTACCTGCCAAGTTTCAGGCGATTATGAGGCGACGGGACTCAAAACTGTAGATCTCTAAAACGGTATAACTCTGAAAGTATCCCGCGTTCCAAACTAATTTTACGTTTTTCGTGTTCAGCGTGGCAAGGAGGACGTACCTGCCAAGTTTCAGGAAATTCTGAGGCTACGTGGCTCAAAAATTTAGATTGATACTACTGGGCAATATCAATCTACTGCTAATTTGACGTAGCTTAATAAAAGAGACAAATATGACGCAGCTATGTCAAATATGTACATTTATTTTGCCCTTGTATATTGCTTTCAATATTTATGCTGTTTTCACATGCGTTTTTGTTTGATGGATGTTGGATTAGGCTATTTCTCTTTAAAATGACTTTTACTGAAGTGGCCTTCTACTTTTCAACACCATGACCAGGTATATCTTGTGAAAATAATGTTTGTCTGGCTAAAAATTGAAGGTTGTGTTAATTCTAAATTTAAACTCATTTGATTTGGGTCTATGGTTATTTGTGGTCTTTTTCCAGCTCAGGATGATTGGTATGCCTTCACGTCTTTCACACACCAAAATATTTATAATATTGTTCAAGTTCTTCATTAAGTGTCAATTTCACCAACATATTTTAGCTCAAAATGTAATATAACTTTTGCCAACAATAAGTTGTAATATAACTTCCTAAGGGTGCATTCTAATGTTAAATGTGTGACCTATCCAGAACTAAGCCCAATGTAAAATATGCTACACTCAATCTTGTTTTGCTCATGTTTTTATGTTAACACCTATATATTGCCATTTTGTGGGTGTCTGAAATTGACAAAAATGTTACCCATTTGTCAGTAAGCAGTGTTGTTCTATAGTGTTTATGACCCAACTGAATATGACCCTGCACCCCTGGGTACCTACGTAGTCTTTTTCAGTAATTTTGGGATAACATGTACTACCTATTGTTGGATTTTAAATGTTATTTTATGACAAACTTTACTAACATGTTAAAGTTTGTCCTTTGCTGTGTTCATATATTTATTAATTGTTTTGTTATGATTGTTATTGAAAAATCCTTTGGTGAAAAATCCTTTGGTTTTGCGTACCGTTTACAGTATTTATTTACTTGGGTAGGCATTCACTGGCAATGTTGGGGTTGTAATATTCATGATTGGGGTTGTAGTTTTTGAGGATGCAGTTGTAGCTACAACCCCAAAAGTATATAAAGTTCCGCATGTGCTTGTGACGAAAATTGAATTATATTTTAACTACAATGCCGGTAAGATCAGGTGAAAAGATAACACAATTTCCTGAAAAAAAATATGAAGAGAGCAAAATTCTTTGGACCCAAAAAGTCCAGAAAATGGCCCAAATTCCAAGGCTGAACCCAACTCACAAGGCATTACAGACTTGTGCTTGATTCCGCTTCAGCGGAATCGATTCCGATTCCATGCCAAGCCAGATGGGTCTGATTCCGATTCCGAATCCAATAGATATTTTACTAGGGAAATCGATTCCAAATCCGATCCCAGGGCACCTAAAAAAGCTCGATTCCGATCCGATTCCATTGATTCCACGTTGCATCAAAAATGTCCAATCACACAAATATTTTGTACAAATAACATGAATGACATTAAGAGTAATATTAAATATATTATACAGGTATATTTAATATGGCCATTTTGTAACATGATCCAGAAGTAATTGGACTAATATCATGCATATCCTTAAAAATAGGAAGCATTTGAATATTTCCCCATTGACTTATTATGGGGAGGTCACGAAATTGACCTGACCTTAGGTCACCGATATAAAAATTCCGAGATATACGAATTGTAAGTACTTATGCTCTCATGACCAGCCTGGGAATTTGGGCCATTTTCTGGACTTTTTGGGTCCAAAGAATTTTGCTCTCTTCATATATGTTCAAGAAATTTGCTCTCTTTTCGCCTGATCTTACAGACATTGTAGTTAAAATATAATTCAATTTTCCTCACAAGGATTTAATATCTATTACAAATCAGGATTTTTTACTTTCCAAGTAAAATAATTAAATCAAAAATGAAATTATTAACTTGCCTGACAATACAATTTTACTCTCCACCTATGGATTTTTACTCTCCGGGACCAGGTCATGAAATGACAAATCCAACACTGCTCATGACACCCTGTAAGATTCAAACTGATCGGTGAGAAACTCTGGCTTTGGCACAACGCGTTTTTGGAGGTGGGGTCACTTGAGCTAGTCTGGTGACCTGACCTGAGATGACCAGAGGTTCATTTTTTTAAAGTGTGCGCAATTGATGTCTTAACAGGTGTCAAAACTCGGCGGGGCTGCGCGCCGCCGTTTTTTTCGCTATCTGCGAAAAACCTGAGGAGGGGGTCGGGGGGGGGGGCGGAAATCAACCCCCCCCCCCCCTGCAGTGCGCGGGTTAATAGGCGAGCGGGTATTTTTTCGAAGATTCAGCTTGTGGTTAATTGATGTAGTGGTAAAAATGGACGGGATAAGGGAGATATTACTATTGTTTGTTTAGAAATGTACAAAAGCAACAGTAACTGCGCCAAATGCGGTAATCATCGGCCTTCCGATGTCAAGCAAGAAACAAAAGCTGTGGTGTACTGCGGCTCGCAGAAGTGGCCCTATTGCCGTGGCCACTGGCCATGCAGAAATGGCCCTACTGCCCTATAAAAGCTCCCAAGTGCCTGGTTGGCATTATGCGAGGTGCCACCTACCTCGCAGAATGCCAACCACCTGTTGATTGATTGGCAAGCCAAGTACTTTAGCGTAGGCTTCTGCAAACGAAGCTAATAAGTAATTTTATATCTGAAAAATATGCGTTATACATGGAAGTTGACCAAAGGCCCGCGCTCAATTATTACATTGGTGTTCCCAGTGGTGGAAACTGAGCTGCATTGCCTCAAGGCGATACAAGTATAAAAACATTGTCTGCTTGTTTCAAAGTGGAAAACAGAGTTGTACGTTGGCGCAGGCTGCTCATGAACCCAATATTTGAGAATTTCAGAACTTAAATATGACACTTGTAATATACCAACATTTGTGTGCAAATTTTAAAACACATCCATTGAGTAGTTGCAAAAATACGCACCCCCGAGAACATGGTTATGGTCATGGTTACGGCAGATGATCAACCATGGCCAAATTGGGCCAAACATCATGTGCGACGTCACAACCTTTCACAATCACGAAATATTTATTATTTATTAACTAATAAATGTGTTAGTTGCAGAGAAAACCTGTTCATAAAAGGTTGACTTCTAGCTGGGAGATGCTTACTGCCTACAGCAACAGGAAGAATCTAAGTCCAAAGACAGAAATGAGAAGTGAAGGGCAAGAATATATGAACGAGGACATCAATGTCGATATCATCCATAGAGATCAACAATTAACAAAGATCTGTTCAATACCCTGGCTTGATGTGAAGCTGTTTCAGCATACAAATATATAAACATGCATGATCAATGTAACAACCTCCCTTTACTGAAATACATGAGATGATGGAAAACTGAAGACTTGGTTTTAGTAAATCTAGATTCCAAATCCAGCCACACTCACTGACTGCAATGCATTGCAAAGTTGGACTGAATTGTAGCCAACACCACAATTACCTCCATCCACCCACTGCCACTGGATTAAAATAAAAGCTTAGACAAAGACAAACAAAGTCCCAACAGAAATAATAAATACAGACCCCCACAAGGCAAAACACCGTCAGCAAACAAATCTCTCATCAAAGGGGGACTAAATCCTCATCGAGCACGCTGAGTATCCACAAGGCAAACACGTCAGCAAACAAATCTCAGCCGTGCCTTTCACGCGGGGTATTTGCGCTGAAAGCGTCGCAATCGGTAAAGAGTCTCGGCAATTAATTTATCGTAACATTGAGCCGCAGGGCCGCAGTACCGCAGACCGACATTGGCCGCAGTACCGCAGACCGACATTGGGCCGCAGTACCGCAGACCGACATTGGGCCGCAGTACCGCAGACCGACATTGGGCCGCAGTACCGCAGACCGACATTGGGCCGCAGTACCGCAGACCGACATTGGGCCGCAGTACAAAAGGCACTGACCGACAACCACTAGTCCTGACCACTTCCATGTTGTTGTTTTGTTTGTTGGGGCTTAAGGGTGCGACGACTGCCACTTCCATGATATGGACCCTGAATAGACCCAGTCTACCTAAAGCCCACTATATAAACCTAAACCTAAACATCGCAGCACAACAGCCACAGCGAAGAGGCCGGAGAATAGATCACTGATGGCTGACGGTCTGCTACCCCCTCCCCTCCCCCGGGTCAACAACTTGACGGCTGACGGTATGCTACCCCCTCCCCTCCCCCGGTTCAACAACGTGACGGCTGACGGCCCGCTACCCCCCCTCCCCCGCTCAACAACTTTTTGGAAATACGCCACTGGATTTGCTCCCCCCCCCCCCCCCCCCACACACACAACCAACGGCTAGAGCTCCGCCCCCGACTCATTTGGTCATTAGTCCTTATTTTCTTTATAAAAATAGAGATAGACTAATTGTAGTTCCTGATGACCTTATCATACCCCATGAGTTTCAAATTGATTGTTCCAAAACTGTCTGTGGTAGTGCTCTGATTTGTTTTGCAGGTAGGGTCACTTAACATGACCTGGTGACCTGACCTGACATGACCGACACAAAATTTACTCAGAACATGCAAAAGAGGTGCATCAATAGCTGTGCCAAATTTCACGGTGCTGCATAAAACGGTTCCGGAGATATCGACCTGAGAGACTGACGAGAGTACAACTATAGGGAGTACAAATGTAATTAGAGTAGGTCCCTATGCCAGAACACAATGTAAACTACATCAAATAGCCCACCAATTATCTTCAAGCTCCAAAAAGAGAACAAGTACTCTGTAAAAGAGTAGCAATTACTTTGCCGACATCGAAATGCCCTGGCATGCTGTTATCTCCCAACATGTTGACTCACATTTGTGACATCAGAAGCCTATTCGGTGTTGACCAATCAACTAGCTTGATGGGGAGCTGGACCAGTATGGATAGCCGTTAGCTTGCTTGTACCCGTGACGTTTTGCCATTCGCTCATAGAATAGTAGCAAGTACCGAAACTACATCCTTTGTCATTGTTTGTTGGTGTGACGCACACGCCACACGGCGGTCTAGGGTGCGCCACGGTGGGTGGCACACGTGAGTTATTGTTATTATTGTGGGTTGATCTTAAGGTGGTATTTGTTTTGTGTAGCATTGAAATTGTTTGAATTATATGATATGAAGGTCAGTTCGTGATTTGAAATGTTATTCAGTTGGGCCATAGCCAGACTGAAGAGAAGAAAAAACACTAAAAAGTGACTCAAATTACATGGACACATTTCCTGGTTATGACCACCAGGCAATGGTTTTCTGGCATTGTTCTGAATTGTTGTCCTGAAAAAGAAAATGTGTGCTCAGGTAGGTATACAATGCTTTTCTGCATGAGTGCATAGGTATCTTAACCTACCAAGAATTGTTGGCACATTTTGATCTGGGGAATTTAGTTTTGTAGTTTATCATCATTCATCATTATTCATTAATATATCAGTATTTCTTATTTTTGGTCTACCATCAGGTTATTTGTGTACTCTTTGTTTGTGAAAATATGTACTCCTCCAACAAAAAAAGTAGAATTTCCACCCTGTTTATGACATCAGATTCTGGCTACGAGCGAATTTTAGACCGCCCCGATCAGACTTAATAGCTACGAGCAGGTTTCATCCTAATCAATCTTAATGGCTACAAGCAGTAGGTTTTGTCCTGATCGGACATAATGGCTACAAGCTGTAGGCCGACCCGATCAGACTTAATGGCGGGGTTACCTACCGCTTGTAGCTATTAAATCTGGGAGGACTAAAATTTGCTCAGCCAGATCTGGTGACATCAGAAAGCTTCCCTATGACTCCAGACCAACCACAGGGATAGCAACCTTGAACCTTGATTTTATTGCCAGCTGCAACGGTGACACCAGCCCCACTGTTACCGGAAACCCTTCATTTAAAGGGAAATAATGACCTTTTTCCACTAAAATGGAGTTAGCACTTGAAATCGCCAGACGAGATCAAAATATATTGTAAATTCATCACATTTTACATGAAAACTTTCCTACCGAAAGATATTTCAAGTTAAAGTTGATAAGCGTTCCACACTTTTAACGACCGGTACTTGCACTATTTCTGACCTTTTGTCAAGTACTTTTGGTCCTCATCAAACTGCGGGCTTTTCCCGTATTGTTTTTTTACGCAATGGAGTGGAAAATATATTGTGCGTTCTGCTTGTTGTGATTATATGCCCGGCGATCTTCTAAAACTAACAGCGATTGAAAAAAGTGGCAATAAAATCGGAAGCTCATCGATGCACATCAACGCGGCATAGTTAGTGGTTGCGACCCTCAATTTTTGAAAATCGATTAATTTGTTTTCAACATTAGGAGTTGTGTATAGTTTGTCTGTGGCTGTATATAACACTGCTTTATTTTATCATGAAAAATAATATTTTTTCCCAAAAAAACTAACGAACAATAACACAAAACTGGCAATTAAATCAGAAGCTCATCGATGCACATCGACGGCGACCTATTTAGCGTCGGCGATTTGTTTACAAAGTCATTGTCATGCTTCTCGGCGCACTTAACGATCTCGGCGCACTTGGCGAGTTGTTCCTGATTAGTATACCCAAGTACCGTAGCAGGCTTTGTTAATGACGTCACTGGTGCCATTCTTGTGTAGCATTGCAAAATATATCTGATTTCGAGTTGAAAGCTAATTAAAGACGTATTCAAATTATTGTTTTTAAGTTTGAATTTTCTTGTTAATCATTATTAAAGGTATTTTATCACTGTATTTCATAGTAGTTGACACTTCAGAAACTTGTGACGTAATAATATTGTATCCAATATGCATTTCCCTCACCTTTTGCTATTGTGGCGCAGTGCCGAGTGCTTTGCGAATACTAGCTTGCCTGGGGTTCAATTCATTCCGCTCTTATTTTATTCGAGTTGGTATAGTTTGCATGTTGTTGTTATTCATGACTTATACTGATAGTCAGTCATGCATCACGGATGCTTCACGGATTGCTTCACGGATCAGAGCGCTGCTCGAACGCACGCTAGTAGCGCTTTCGTTCTCCATGGCAACCAGGCGTGAGCCAATGAAAAGCCAGAACGTATTCCCTTTCTGGCTTTTGATTGGCTGACGCCTGGTTGCCATGGAGAACGAAAGCGCTACTAGCGGGTGTCCGAGCAGCGCTCAGTTTGATCGGAAATGTCACAGATCCTCAACAAATGCCGCACTCGATGTGAACAATGGTAGGGAAGGACGAATTTGTCAATGACCTTCATGAAGTACACAAGGTACTTGTTTTGTATTTTTTCCAAACTTACAACTTTGAATTTGGGAATAATTTTATTTAATTCTTAAATTTAAATAAAATAATTTTAAAAACATAACGGTAGCCTAAGAAATTGTTGCTAACAAAATCAAAAGGTCATTATTTCCCTTTAAAACATGTGACCATAAAATGGCAGCGTTTTTTTCCTTTGCCCCCAGGGCACCTGTCCCGAACGGCCACCACATTACCATAGTTCACCCGACTCAAGGCTGTATAAACCAGGTAGAACACTCCGGCCGAAAAAGTGGTGACAAACACTAATTTAGTAGCCGCGACCCAGGAGTCGCTGTGACGTAGAAGGCGGGGGACGCGGCCGGCCGGACGCCGTACACAACATTAGTGCGCGCGTGCCTGAAGCTTAGATCACGCTTAGTTTCTTTGTTTACCGGTCGATTTCAAAACTTGTAATATGTAATATGTCACAAATCAACCGCTCTGCCGAATGCTGCTAAAAAATGCAATCAGACCAATATTTGCTGTTATATCTGCGCAAAGTTCAACGATTAGGTACGGCCGCCCCGGCCGACCGCCGCTCGAAATGATGATAAGTGTATCTCTGATGCCATTACCCGGCGTGGAAAATGTCCTGTAACTCAGTCACATTATTATCATTTATTGTATAGTCATTACTAGACACTTGGCAATTTGTGTTAATTAGTGCAAGCCACCCATAGCACAGGACCAGTAGCATAAGGTACTACTCAGTGGCGGCGGATAAGGGGGGGGGGGTAGAGAAGGCAGCTGCCCGCCTACTCAATAAGTTGGGGGGAGGGAAACATATGATTTTTCCTCCCCCATAAATTTGTAAGAGACTAGAAAATCCATACTCCAAGAAGTTGGTTCGATTTTTCCTTTTGACCGAAAAAAAATGACACAGGGCCTCGATGTGCCCCAGCCAGCCTGATGAGCCTTCTAAGGCCGACAGAAGGCCCTCATTCGGCCTGAGAGGGGACCCTCGGTAGGCCATAAGGGGGCCCTCAGAAGGCCTGAGACTTCAACATTGGCCTGTCAGACGTTCTTTTTGCGACCATTTAGAGGCCCTGCAAAATATAGTGGCCTAAATCCGAGGAGATACCATTTCACGTTTGTTTGGAGGGAGCCTTTCGCCGTGGGAGGGGGCCCTTTTGCCGAGGGGACCCTCTGTGTTTCTTTGCCCACCATCCGAAAATACGATCCGCTGCCACTGGTACTACTCATAATGGTGTCTCAAAACCTAAGTAATACCGATATCAGTCACATTGGTATGGATTTTCTAGTCTGTTTATATAAGGTGACACAATCTATGGGTTTACGTCCTTAAAAATACGAAAATATAGCTAACCTACTCTTACAGCCTCTTATGTCGACAATTTTCGCAGATGTCCTCAGCTAAAGAACGCACATATTTGGGTGTACATTTTTAGCTTATGAGGTATTCTGGGAAAATACTGCCATGTTGACAGATACAACTATTATGTCGACTTTCATATACACCTTGAAATATTTTCTTACGCTTCATAAAAATAAGTAAATGCTTAAAAATGCACACACACACACGCCCGTACATTGCCAGCCAACCAATATGGCGAACCCGTTGAAATGTAAACAAATGATTCTCCCCCTCCTTCACGTCATCACAACTTGACCAATCACCGTCGAACTTGCTCAAGACTGATTGGTCAAACTAGCTGATAGCAAAATATTGTTTTATGAGCAGATCCGATAAACACTGCCAAGATGCTTGAAGCTGATTGCGGTTGTCACACTTTTTGCCAATGTTGAAGGAGTGGAGTACACCCCCCCTCCCCTCCCCCTTCCCTTCCTTCCTTCCTTCCTTCCTCCCTCCCTCCCTCCCTCCCTCCCTCCCTCCCTCCCTCCCTCCCTCCCTCCCTCCCTCCCTCCCTCCCTCCCTCCCTCCCTCCCTCCCTCCCTCCCTCCCTCCCTCCCTTCCCTTCCCTTCCCTTCCCTCCCTTCCCTTCCCTTCCCTCCCCTCCCCCTCCCCTCCCTCCCCTCCCCTCCCCTCCCCTCCCCCTCCCCTCCCCACCCCTCCCCTCCCCTCCCCTCCCCTCCCCTCCCCTCCCCTCCCCTCCCCTCCCCTCCCCTCCCCCCCCCCTCCCCTCCCCCTTCCCTTCGCCCCCCCCTCCTCCTCCTCCTCCTCCTCCTCCTCCTCCTCCTCCTCCTCCTCCTCCTCCTCCTCCTCCTCCTCCTCCTCCTCCCCCCCCGACTGGAAAAAATACACACTTTCACCAACATGTCTAGCGTAATTCGGCGTTTGCGCCGAAAATTTCGGCGTACGTCCAGCGTAATTCGGCGATTGCGCCGAAAATTTCGGCGCAATCGCCAAATCATCTAGCAAAAGTTCGGCGCACTGACCTCCTCTCTCCCCCCCTCTCTCCCTCTCCCCTCTCCCCCCCCCCCCCCCCCCCGAGATTCCGGTTCCATATTTCAAGGCCGCACAACTGGGTCCACTGGTCCACGACTGGGCTGCTCCTGCCAGGAGCCTCGCCACTGACTTCACAATTCAGTTGGGGACACTATAGTTAAATTTTATTTTTCGGCAACTTCCATTTTTTGAAATTGCATTCCCATTTATAGAAGTCATTTCCAAAAGATTCCTAAAAGGCGGAAAGTCGGACGAGCTGGCGAACAGGTGGCCTCCACCATCGCTGAGCACCTGCCAGCCGTGGACAAACGGTACTGGGTGGGGTCAGCGGCGACGGCCAGTACCAAAGCAAAGGGTTCACAACTGCCGTTCTGTGCGAAGGGGTGGAGCAGCCAGAGTGGTACCCTGTGCTCTGGGATGGCGCTCATTGGATGGAACTTGCCATGAAAGACGGGCGGATCTAGCCGCGGGTTTTAGGGGGGGGGGAATCGACGGTAAAAAATGTACCCCCATTTTTATGTGTGTGCGTTTGCAGCATTTTTAATGTGGTTTCCATGTTGTAGGTAGGTACATGTTATTTAGGCTTAGCGCCACAAAATGTTACGGTTTGCCTGATAAACCCCAGAAATATGGGCCTTGTAGAGGATAAAAAGCTAAAATGTTATTCATTTAATTCACCGTTACAACGAACCGAAGGCTTCGTCATGACGATGGCCACTGATGTGACGCCGCGAAGCGTCATGCACGTTTTAATTTTAGGTCGTGAAAAACGAAATTGTAATATTGGAACCAGACCGTGAGAGAGGAGCCAAGCCTCAGGTAACCCGTATTCCTGGTTGCACATTCCTGGTATGACAAACATTGAAAAATATAGAAATTTTACGAGTTTGCCTGATAAAACTCAGAAATATGGGCCTTGTAGACGTAGAGGATAAGAAGCTAAAATACTACTCATTCAATTCACCGTTACAACGAACCAAAGACGATGACGATGGCTTCGTTATGACGATGGCCACCGATGTGACACCGTGAAGCGGCGTGAAAATTTAAATTTTAGGTCGTGAAAAACGCAATTTTAATATTGGAACCAGACCGTGAGAGGAGCCAAACCTCGGGTAACTCCTATTCCTGGTTGCACATCTCAGTATGATTAAAAATATTGAAATTAAGGTAGTTTTTCATATACATATTCCTCGGATAGTAAATCACGATGACCGGTGGCAGTCAGCGCTCAATAGTACATATGATAATAACTGTATACATTACATATGTACTGAACTGCAACAAACAACTGGTAACAGTGCAAACGGGTTAAAAGCAGCAAGAGGCAGAACGACTTTTCAGTGCATAAATGGTCTCTGTGGATCTTGAGGAGGCTGGGGCGAGATGGCTTGGCGAGATGTTCCTGGCCTGGTCCCACTATTAGGCTCTTCAGTCCAGCAAGTTGGGCACCGCTGGAGCAGCTTCCGGGAGCCGATGTCTGCGTCTTCGCGATCGAGTCACCTTTTTTTCAGAACTCAGCAGACTAGCTAAACATGTAGCCCGCTTGAAAGTTAATATTGCATGAAGGGAGTGGGCCCTGGGGCTAGCAATTGGTACCACTAAGGAGAGCCACTGCCAGACACTAAATTAATTATTTTTCCAAATTTGTATAAGCAATTGCGAATTGTGTATCATGCAGCAAAGCGGCACAATATTTTCAGGTTTTTCAATGTGGATAGCTGGATTTTGACTGCTGCAAAGGCAATGTTTACAACTGTACGTCAGACGTTTGGGGGGAAATCATAGTTTCAAGCCCTTTGGGGGGGGCGGTCGCACTCAAGGTCAGGTGACGTCAGTGAGCGGGGCGGACTGTGTCCAGGTATGTTGGGCACGTAAAACTTTTGTCTCTAAATTCTGCCGGCCAACAGGAATTGCGCGATCGGGTGGTGAGGTCAGGACCTGCACAACAAGCTCTGCTTAGCGCGGGTCCTGACCTCAGAAATCCATCCCTACAAAACATTCGGACTAAATAAAAAAATCCATGGCCTCTTGCCCCCCTGGATCCGCCTGATGCTTTGCACTGTAAGACGGTGACACCCTGATGCTGAGGCTGCGCTGTGAGGCCTTCCACACGCTGACTTCACTTTATATGTGTTAACAGGTGTTGTGCATGCGGTGTAGCACCCAATAAATTTTGGCACAACTGCCATTGCGCTGAAATTTTGGCAAAACAGCTCCGCCGAGGCATCCAGCATAGTGAGTGTATTTTTTCCAGTTGGGCACCCCCCTCACCTGTTCAACTCACCTGTTGGGTTTCTTTGCTCATTACCCTGATGGTGGAGAGGATAATGTAGGAAGGAAACTGTGTCGAAGAGACATGCCAACCCCTGCACAGGACAAGAATCTCACATTTGGATGGGACAAGGCCAGACTGGAAAAAAATCCATGCACTACGCTGGATGCCCCAGCGGACCCTCATGTGCCGAAGTTCGGCGCACGAAAATATGCGCCGAAATTTTGCCACAATTACGCCAAAATTTTTCACTATGCGCCGAAATTTAAAGTCAAATTAATGTTTGATATTCAACGTACGCCAAACTGGAAAAAAAACCTGTTTTCGTCGATAAATCCAGCGTAACTCGGCGATTGCGCCGAAATTTCGGCGCAATCGACGAGTTACGCTGGATGCTGCGCTGAAATTTCGGCGCAATCGCCGAGTTACGCTGGATTTATCGACGAAAACAGGGTTTTTTCCAGTTTGGGGACAGGGATGTAAAGGGCTGGAAGATTACGTCTGCTTGGTGTTATTAATTGAGCAGGTCGTAAAAATAACTGTTGTGGAGTAGTAACTTAACGAAAATTGGTGCCAATGGATGTTGAAATGCGTTCAACAGAGAATACCTTGAGGTCCTAAATACAACAAATACAACTAATGTGTAAACAATGTGGACATATACACCACAGAATGTGACCACACAATGAGATTGGTGCAGAATAACTACTGAATCCACCTTAGTTGAAGACCTGACCTGACTGATCTTGGGAAATTAGTTTGGTAGTTTATCATCATTCATCATTAGTATATCAGTATTTCTTATGTTTTGCCTACCATCAGGTGAGATTATTTTGGCACTCTTCTTTTGCGAAGATATGTACTCAACCAACAAAAAAGTAGAATTCCCACTCTGCCCAGTGTGAGTGTGGGAACGGCGCGCGATGCGCCGTTCCGTCCGGCGTATGCTGCGCGCGGGTTGGCTGTCTGAGTATTATATAGATTGAGATGTCAGTGGTCAAATCCGTAATACAATTAAATTCGAGAAGCATCACACAATTTAATTTCAAAACATACATGCACGAATATTAACACTCACCAGACGCAGACGTCAAAGTAATATAACGGGACAATCCGATCTTCGACCGCTTTCAGACCCAAGGCTTCGGGACTAACTATCGAAATGGCAACACACACTTGCAGTTTGCGCTGGAAAACGAATTCCCAATATAACTCTAATATATCCTCTACACGATAGTTCACAATTTGCACATCACTGACTCCACAATTCACCACTTTCACCATGGACTGACAAACGCCACCATCCTCACGCAACAATCACTGATACCAAAATGGCGGCGATAGAAAGGGATGCTTAGTGCCGACATGTAGGGAGTAAAAGTTCAAATATTGTACTCAAAATTTTCGATAAATTAGTATATATTAGACTTTTTTCATATTCAGAAGCAGTAAAAATTGTCAACTTTATTTTAAGTTGTATTAAATAATCCATTACTTCTTTCCTCATAATGGCACCACTACTAGGAGCAGCCACTTTCATCCAACAAAATTTGCTAGTCAAGTTCAAGTTCAAGTTCAAGTTCATGTATTTCAAGGAGCGTCCACATAGTGGGTATTCTGCACCTAGTCATAGCTAGCATGGCCCATGATCCAACACATACAACACAGTGAAAGTGATACAATCAGCAGATACAGTCGATACAGTCAATCAGCGATTTAAAGCACACAGGAACGCGCGGCGCGAGCGGGCATGGACGGCAGCCGCTGGCAGTCGGTTCCATGCGGCGGCAGCTCGGTACGGAAACTGCCGCTGAGTGGCGGTCAGCCGGACGCGAGGCAGATGGAGTGAGCCAACGCCGTCCGAAACAGCTCGAGTCTGGCGTTGGGAAGACTCGGCACGCGTCGCAAATAGAGCACGCAGAGCGTGGGGCGACTCGCTGACATGCAGCGCTCTGTGCACGTTCAGGCAGTCACGGTGGCGAACAGTTTCCGCGACTCTCTGCCATCCGAGTGCTTCAAGGGCGGGGGATATGTGGTCACAGCGGCGAGTACCACTCACAAGCCTGGCAGCGAAGTTGATAATTATCTGCACTCTACCTAGGTGACACTCGGCCGCGCCATAAGTATTATATTCATAAGTATTATATTCATAGTATTATAAGTATTATATTCATAGTCATAAGTATTATATTCATATTATATTATATTATATTATATTAATTCAGCCATATATTTAGGCATCTAATATTGTGTTCCTGGCGTTCGAAATTGCTCTAAAAACGCTTTATACCAAAACTAGGTGCGCAGGATTTGTCTCAATGGACAAGTTTCACGTTGTGGGTTTTCTGGCTTAAAATAAAATACTTAGACAGACAAGTAGGTACCACACCTTTGCAAATGGTCCCCTCCGTCATGGTTCTCGCCCCTAGGAATGGAATGGAAAACACAATTATAAATAATGTTGTAATTCCAATGCAGAAACCAACTTTCGGTTAATCCTGCAGCTCCAAAATAATCCTGCAGTTCTAAAATAATCCTGCCGGTAAAAAACATAACGTCTATAAAGTTGGTAACCAATTCAAATTCGAGATAAATATTCGATCGATATTCGGCTGAGCGGACCCTTAGAATCCCTTGAAAATCTCAACAATGATAGAATGTACTCATGTCATACGAATAGGCCAAAAGCTAAGCTGGGCAAGCCCTAAAAAAGAAGTTATAGTGGGTCAAGAGTCAAGGTCATTTAGGATGGACCACTTTGATTTGCCTACAAATTTGCACACGTATTAACCGTGAGGTCCTAAATACGATGAGCATAAAATTTAAACTCGGCAAGCGCTATCAGCTGAGCTAAAGTAGATCAAAGATCAGGGTCATTTGGGGTCAGCCAGTTCGGCTAGACAGACCCCTCAGAATCACTTGAAAATATCCATAATAGTAAAACGTGATCGTTTAATTACGGAAAAGTCAGAAGCTAAGCTCGGCAAGCCCTACAAATGAAGTTATAATGGGTCAAAGGTCAAGGTTTTCCGCCACTGTAGCTCAGTGGGAGAGCGCTGGACTTCTGACCTATCCCGGTAGTGGCAGCCCGGGTTCGAGTCACTTAGGCGCTCGCTATTTGCTCCTGACTGGGATGGCCTGCGGTCGGTGGCAGCGGTCGCACTCAAGGTCAGGTGACGTCAGTGAGCGGGGCGGACCGTGTCCAGGTATGTCGGGCACGTAAAACTTTCGTCTCTAAATTCTGCCGGCCAACAGGAATTGCGCGATCGAGTGGTGAGGTCAGGACCTGCACAACAAGCTCTGCTTAGCTCGGGTCCTGACCTCGGAAATCCATCCATACAAAACATTCGGACTAAATATTAAAAAGGTCACTTAGGACGGACCCCTTTGATTTGCATGAAATTTTGCACACTTATAGATCGTGACGTCCTGAATACGATGAGCATAAAATATAAGTTTGGCAAGCGTTATCAGCTGAGCTAGAGTAGGTAAAAGATCTGGGTCATTTAGTGCGGACCCCTTTGATTTGCATGCAATTTTGCACACTTCTAGATCTTGACGTCCTGAATACGATGAGCATAAAATCTGAGGTCGGCAAGCCCTACAAATGAAGTTATAGTGGGTCAAAGGTCAAGGTCATTTAGGCGGACCCCTTTGATTTGCATGCAATTTTGCACACTTATGGATCTTGACGTCCTGAATACGATAAGCATAAAACTTAAAGGAAATAGTTCTCCTTTAACATTAGTTTTGAACTGAGATAGCAGTTTTGTAGCCCGTGTTGGGAAAGCCCTACCTGCAAGTTTTCTTGACTGAAAAGACTCTCCAGCCGAATATATATTTTTTTGGCGAAGGAATGCGGTGCTGGCGAAAGAATGTTGTATTGGTTCCTGCCCGGGCAGAGGCTATACCATCAGCCAATCAGCTTGCAGTTAGTGCTAGCAAGCGAACCGCCGGCCGCCGGTTGGCACATCTCCAATGCGAGTATATCCTTACGCGACTACTTTCGAATCTGATTGGCTGAACCATTTTTGTACATTCGCGTGACGTCAGGACTCTGACTTAGAGAGAATGCATATAGTTTTGATAAACAATACAAATGTACGGCCTTCTGTTCCTAATCGTCGCGATATAAGACCATTTTTGACAATAGAAAAATAAATTGTATTAAAAAATATAATCAAATCGTGTTTGGTAAAAAAGTGAACTATTTCCTATAAGCTCGGCAAGCGCTATCAGCTGAGCTAGAGTAGGTCAAAGGTGAGGGTCATTTGGGGTCAGCTAGGGTGGACCCCAGACCCCTTGTATTTCTTTTAAAGTTAGTTAAATTAGATATCTAAGCATCGTGATTATGATGATAATTAAAGGGAAATAATGACCTTTTTCCACTAAAATGGAGTTAGCACTTGAAATCGCCAGACGAGATCAAAATATATTGTAAATTCATCACATTTTGCATGAAAACTTTCCTACCGAAAGATATTTCAAGCTAAAGTTGATAAGCGTTCCACACTTTTAACGACCGGTACTTGCACTATTTCTGACCTTTTGTCAAGTACTTTTGGTCCTCATCAAACTGCGGGCTTTTCCCGTATTATTTTTTTACGCAATGGAGTGGAAAATATATTGTGCGTTCTGCTTGTTGTGATTATATGCCCGGCGATCTTCTAAAACTAACAGCGATTGGAAAAAGTGGCAATAAAATCGGAAGCTCATCGATGCACATCAACGCGGCATGGTTAGTGGTTGCGACCCTCAATTTTTGCAATTCGATTAATTTGTTTTCAACATTAGGAGTTGTGTATAGTTTGTCTGTGGCTGTATATAACACTATGCTTTATTTTATCATGAAGAATAATATTTTTTCCCAAAAAAACTAACGAACAATAACACAAAACTGGCAATTAAATCAGAAGCTCATCGATGCACATCGACGGCGACCTATTTAGCGTCGGCGATTTGTTTACAAAGTCATTGTCATGCTTCTCGGCGCACTTAACCATCTCGGCGCACTTGGCGAGTTGTTCCTGATTAGTATACCCAAGTCCCGTAGCAGGCTTTGTTAATGACGTCATTGGTGCCATTCTTGTGTAGCATTGCAAAATATATCTGATTTCGAGTTGAAAGCTAATTAAAGACTTATTCAAATGATTGTTTTTAAGTTTGAATTTTCTTGTTAATCATTATTAAAGGTATTTTATCACTGTATTTCATAGTAGTTGACACTTCAGAAACTTGTGACGTAATAATATTGTATCCAATATGCATTTCCCTCACCTTTTGCCATTGTGGCGCAGTGCCGAGTGCTTTGCGAATACTAGCTTGCCTGGGGTTCAATTCATTCCGCTCTTATTTTATTCGAGTTGGTATAGTTTGCATGTTGTTGTTATTCATGACTTATACTGATAGTCAGTCATGCATCACGGATGCTTCACGGATTGCTTCACGGATCAGAGCGCTGCTCGAACGCACGCTAGTAGCGCTTTCGTTTTCCATGGCAACCAGGCGTGAGCCAATGAAAAGCCAGAACTTACTCCCTTTCTGGCTTTTGATTGGCTGACGCCTGGTTGCCATGGAGAACGAAAGCGCTACTAGCGGGTGTCCGAGCAGCGCTCAGTTTGATCGGAAATGTCACAGAGGCTCCACAAATGCCGCACTCGATGTTAACAATGGTAGGGAAGGACGAATTTGTCAATGACCTTCATGATGTACACAAGGTACTTGTTTTGTATTTCTTCCAAACTTACAACTTTGAATTTGGGAATAATTTTATTTAATTCTTAAATTTAAATAAAATAATTTTAAAAATATAACGGGAGCCTAAGAAATTGTTGCTAACAAAATCAAAAGGTCATTATTTCCCTTTAAGCAACCACGGATAATAAGACGGATAGGCCACTCGGCCCGCGGCGCATTGTTCTCTGTGTTCCTCCAAACGCCACTGCCATCTAGCGGCGGTAATATCTTCATTAAGGACAACCCTCCCGACCGCAGCGTGGACGATACGGGGCGCGATGTACCGGGTGCGGCTGTCGATGATTGCGACAATACTTTTCAAGGAATTGAAGCAAGCGAGTATGATCGGCAATACAAGTGGAATGATATCCTCCGATGGCGGACGCCACATCAGGTTGTTACTTGTTAGACCTCGGTGCTGCAAAAGCTAGGAGAGAACTAATTCAGCATATATATTTCACGAGGGAGAATACAATCGAGCCAAAGGTGTAGGTATCCCACGGATTTTTCCAGACATTCCAGTTATCCGATATAGCACATTCTCATTGTACAATATGGTGCAATTTAAGTCTTGTTTTCGGCAGTGGGAATTCGAAGCCCGATATTAGAGCACCCCAAATTACCCTAAAACCGAAAGCGGTACTTACCATCCCCATCACGAGACATAATCGATAATTATTTAGAAACGTATTCTTCCTGGTGGTGCTTTGCTCTGAGTGCCTATTCATGTGATGCTCATTCACAGGGACACTGGTTAATATATTTACAAGGTATATCTCTAACACAGTGTTACCGTAACGTGACACTTGACATTGTGAGTCTGCGACAATGCAAAACATATACAAGCCTGAGCCCGAAGTTGTGTGCAGCTAGCCAGCACAACAGCAATATAATGTGCTAAGAAGGTACCAAGTCAAGAGCGTGACGTTTGGCATTCTTTCAACAAGCCCCCCCCCCCCCCCATATCCTCATCCCCACCCCAACACACACACCAGTAACATTTCCATCGTAACACACATCTACGTCGAATCACACTCACACCCGAGACGACACTTTCATATGCTTTCGATTCTGCTTGTTCACCCCCTTCTTTGCTCCTGCGGTGATCTTGGCACATAGCCTATGTATCTGCATGCGAAGGAACACATTGATGGCCTCTCTCAGGGCGTTTTCCTCACACAGCTGCCTCCAGAGCGAACCGTAAGCGGGCGCGACCTCGATGCACGCACGAAGGCTACGGAGCACACCGTTGCCGGGGAGCACGCTTTCAGCTTGGGTTTCAGTAACCTCATAGGCTACTAACACCAGCTGATAGAGCGCTTCCGACGGGACCTTAAGGCTCCCCGTATCTATATCGGTGTCCCCTGTAAAACTTTTTAGGCCGATTAAAGCCTCGCGATCGGTTGTGACGACGGCGGTGTCCTTTGTCAGGGCCGACGTGCACTGGCCACAAGAATGGTTTCGATTGGCTCTATATGCCAGATAGCCGGCGATGTACGTCAGAACATTTTCCGTCACAATGTCCACACAGCGACCCATCACTGGCGGCGGCGGCTCTCTGTCGAACGTGACCGTCGCGGCAGCAACCGGCTGGCTGGTACGGGCCGCCACTGACGTCAGCGCGGCCAGCATCCCGTCCACGTCCGACTCACAGTTGGTGTGCTTCGATGGCAGCAACACGTTCTGAACTGCCGTTTTGCGCACACCTAAATTTGAAGGGATCCGGTTTGTAGTTCCCACCATTCACCTGCCGCACCAGCCCGAAGAAGTTTTCGAGCCCATCTTGGTTGAGGCGTCTGGTGCACAGTGACTGCAGGTCATCAGACACAGTCTGCCACAGGAGCTGCACCGCGCTGATGGTCAGCTGCAGGCCCTGGATGCTGTCAGCTGCGGGGGTGCGACCGTCGACGCTCCACAGCCGCAGCCACTCCCTCAGATCGGCGAGCACTTGAAGGTGGCTGCTTTCGGTGTCCTTTGAGAACGGCCGTCTGTTGGGGTTCTGATCCACACGGCTACTGTTAAGGACATCGAATGCGTTGTTCAAACGCAACAGGCCGCCTGCTGTCACCTTTCGATCGCTCTTCAGCCGTCCTGGAACACATAAATTACCATGAACACTCACCGAGGCGACTGTCTTTGCTTGCCACTGCTGCTAAACTGAAGCAAATGATGGGCTTTGGGCACGTGAACGAAGTCAGATCGGATGGTGGGTCAGGCTCAGTCTGGAGGGAGGTGTTCGTTGGGAGAGTAGCGGAGGAGAGATGGGGTACTTGGGCAATGTTAACAAATGTTATCAGCGATCATATACGACAGACTTGGGAATGATTCAAAATGTCCCCTGAACCCATTCAGTGATTCACGGACTAAAACGAATGATTCAATCTGCAATCATTATTAAATGACTCAACATCGTCAATGATGAATGATCAGCGATAGAACACGGACGAACATGAATCATTCATGAATGATTCATTTAACGAATCGTTCGTGAATGGTTCAATCACACTGAAACTCAATGTGAAATACATCTTTCAGGATAAAAAGTGCACACATTCAGAATGAGGGGTCTTATATAAAACGGCCATCTATAAAGGATTTAAGGTGGGCCCACTTACCGACATCGGCGTAAAGATACATTCCACTGGCGACAGAGTTGCTGAAGACCTGGGTGGCGAGTTTCACCTTCATGCGACTGAAGGCTCCCAGCACGATGTGCGCGTCTCGCAGTTTTGGAGCTGCTCTCACAGACCGCCTGCGGTCTTCTTCGTAAAACTCTTTGATGTGAGCCCAGCTCATCACTCCTTCTGGTGTCTGTATGTCATGCTTATACAGACAGTTACGGAGGCACTTGAACAGATGGGGCGGGTCGTACATGGCGATGACAGACTCGCCGTCTACATCAAAGAACGGCCGCTCAACTGTCACACCGAGCCTCTTCTTCACGAGCTCTTGGTTGGGTTTGCCCATGTCACACACCGTGCACACCACCCGCAAGCCAGCCGTTCGCAGTTTCCCCACGCATGTCTTCAGCAGCTGCTCCATAACAGCAGCTGGTGCTGGGCCTGCGCTGTAAAAGAAACCCACAGGCTGTTTCCAGCCGCCAGTGAGGCCACGCACCATAAATGTTAATGCGTGGTCGGCGACCCTGCTCGTCTTGCCCAACGCACCGAAGTCTTCCGATCCCTCCGCGTAATCCAGTCCCCGATGGTATGTCAGCTTGGGCGTCAGCTGGATCTCATCGAACGAGATCACAACCATTTTTTCATTTGGTTGAGCGTTCTTCAGCTTGTGTTCCAGGGCACTTAGTATTACATCCTGGAAGCCAGGCAGCATCTGGATGTGCTGCATGCGCTTTCTCAACGTCCGGGGGCTTGGCATGATAAACAGACGGCTAAGCTGTCTATAGGCACGGGCACCCATGTGATAGACAGCCAGCCACTCCATCAACTCTGCATCAGAGTAGCGTCGACCTCGTGGTTTTGTTGCTGCCATCTTCATTTGCACCTGAACAAACTTGAAGAGGCGTGGCGGACATGCTTCTTCAAGCTTTTTCAAAGCATCTTCAGAAGAGACCTGCTTCTTTGCTCTCTTCATCTCATCGAGCTTCAGCTTGTAGCGCCTGCAGCAGGTCTTGTACCTGTTCAGTACCATCCCTTGTGAGGCCAGCCTTTGCCTCAGGGCTTTCGCTTCAGCCTTTACTTCACACAGTGTGCGTTCCACTGCAGTTGCACGTTCGACGTTTTGGTGAACCTCCTCCTTTTCGTGCAGTGCATGTTGTGGGCTGGGAGGCTGCTGGACATCAGATGAAACTCCTTCAGCCACATCAGGTGAGTTCTCATTCATGCATTGTCCATCCAAGATGGCGCTCAGACCACCCCAGTCAGGTCGGTGCGCTGCACCCTTGTCTGAAATAGAAGAAAGAAAATCCAGTCAGTGCCCATACGTCTGCACAGCTCAGAGGGAGTCAGACTGGGTACCACACAGCTCAGAGAGAGGCAAACTACACTACATATCTCAGATGCCCTTATGAAATGCTGAAAGTTTCAAATCCATTTGTCCATCACTGTAGCTGTGGCACAACCCCATTTTTTGGGAGGTGGGGTCACATGACCTGGACTGGTGACCTGAGAGGAGATGACCTGGGATCAAAATTTCCACATAATGTGGGCAATCGATTTCCCAATAGCTGTGCCAAGTTTGATAGCAGAGGGAGGAACAACACACAGCTCAGATGCAGGCAAAACACGCAGCTCAGAGAGAGGGACAACACACAGCTCAGAGGGAGGAACAACGCACAGCTCAGAGGGAGGAACAACACACATCTCAGAGGGAGGCACAACACAGACCAGAGGGAGGAACAACACACAGCCCAGAGGGAGGAACGACACACAGCTCAGTGAGAGGAACAACACACAGCTCAAAGGGAGGAACAACACACAGCTCAGAGGGAGGCACAACACACAGCTCAGAGGGAGGAACAACACACAGCTCAGAGGGAGGAACAATACACAGCTCAGAGGTAGGAACAATGCACAGCTCAGGGGGAGGAACAACACACAGCTCAGGGGGAGGAACAACACACAGCTCAGAGGGAGGAACAACACACAGCTCAGAGGGAGGCACAACACACAGCTCAGAGGGAGGCACAACACACAGCTCAGAGGGAGGAACAATACACAGCTCAGAGGGAGGAACAACACACAACTCAGGGGAGGCACAACACAGCCCAGAGGGAGGAACAACACACAGCTCAGAGGGAGGAACAACACACAGCTCAGAGGGAGGCACAACACGCAGCTCAGAGAGGGACAACACACAGCTCAGAGGGAGGAACAACGCACAGCTCAGAGGGAGGAACAACGCACAGCCCAGAGGGAGGCACGACACACAACTCAGGGGAGGCACAACACACAGCTCAGAGGGAGGCACTACACACAACCCAAAGGAAGGCACAACACACAGCTCAGAGGGAGGCCCAACACACAGTTCAGAGGGAGGCACAACACACAGCTCAGAGGGAGGAACAACACACAGCTCAGATGCAGGCAAAACACGCAGTTCAGAGGGAGGCACAACACACAACCCAGAGGGAGGCACAACACACAGCCCAGAGGGAGGAACAACACACAGTTCAGAGGGGGCACAACACACAGCTCAGAGGGAGGAACAACACACAGTTCAGAGGGAGGCACAACACACAGCTCAGATGCAGGCACAACACACAGACCAGAGGGAGGAACAACACACAGCTCAGAGGGAGGCACAACACACAGCCCAGAGGGAGGAACAACACACAGCTCAGTGAGAGGAACAACACACAGCTCAAAGGGAGGAACAACACACAGCTCAGAGGGAGGCACAACACAGCTCAGAGGGAGGAACAACACACAGCTCAGAAGGAGGAACAACACACAGCTCAGATGGAGGAACAACACACAGCTCAGAGGGAGGCACAACACACAGCTCAGAGGGAGGAACAACACACAGCCTAGAGGGAGGAACAAGACAGCTCAGAGGGAGGAACAATGCACAGCTCAGGGGGAGGAACAACACACAGCTCAGGGGGAGGAACAACACACAGCTCAGAGGGAGGAACAACACACAGCTCAGAGGGAGGCACAACACACAGCTCAGAGGGAGGCACAACACACAGCTCAGAGGGAGGAACAACACACAGCCTAGAGGGAGGAACAAGACAGCTCAGAGGGAGGCACAACACAGACCAGAGGGAGTAACAACACACAGCTCAGAGGGAGGCACAACACAGACCAGAGGGAGGAACAACACACAGCTCAGAGGGAGGAACAATACACAGCTCAGAGGGAGGAACAACACACAACTCAGGGGAGGCACAACACAGCCCAGAGGGAGGAACAACACACAGCTCAGAGGGAGGAACAACACACAGCTCAGAGGGAGGCACAACACGCAGCTCAGAGAGGGACAACACACAGCTCAGAGGGAGGAACAACGCACAGCTCAGAGGGAGGAACAACGCACAGCCCAGAGGGAGGCACGACACACAACTCAGGGGAGGCACAACACACAGCTCAGAGGGAGGCACTACACACAACCCAAAGGAAGGCACAACACACAGCTCAGAGGGAGGCCCAACACACAGTTCAGAGGGAGGCACAACACACAGCTCAGAGGGAGGAACAACACACAGCTCAGATGCAGGCAAAACACGCAGTTCAGAGGGAGGCACAACACACAACCCAGAGGGAGGCACAACACACAGCCCAGAGGGAGGAACAACACACAGTTCAGAGGGGGCACAACACACAGCTCAGAGGGAGGAACAACACACAGTTCAGAGGGAGGCACAACACACAGCTCAGATGCAGGCACAACACACAGACCAGAGGGAGGAACAACACACAGCTCAGAGGGAGGCACAACACACAGCCCAGAGGGAGGAACAACACACAGCTCAGTGAGAGGAACAACACACAGCTCAAAGGGAGGAACAACACACAGCTCAGAGGGAGGCACAACACACAGCTCAGAGGGAGGAACAACACACAGCTCAGAAGGAGGAACAACACACAGCTCAGATGGAGGAACAACACACAGCTCAGAGGGAGGCACAACACACAGCTCAGAGGGAGGAACAACACACAGCCTAGAGGGAGGAACAAGACAGCTCAGAGGGAGGAACAATGCACAGCTCAGGGGGAGGAACAACACACAGCTCAGGGGGAGGAACAACACACAGCTCAGAGGGAGGAACAACACACAGCTCAGAGGGAGGCACAACACACAGCTCAGAGGGAGGCACAACACACAGCTCAGAGGGAGGAACAACATACAGCCTAGAGGGAGGAACAAGACAGCTCAGAGGGAGGCACAACACAGACCAGAGGGAGTAACAACACACAGCTCAGAGGGAGGAACAACACACAGTTCAGAGGGAGGCACAACACATAGCTCAGAGGGCGGCACAACACACAGCTCAGACTTCAGAGGGAGGCACAACACACAGCCCAGAGGGAGGAACAACACACAGCTCAGAGGGAGGCACAACACACAGCCCAGAGGGCGGCACAACACACAGCCCAGAGGGAGGCACAACACACAGCTCAGAGGGAGGAACAACACACAGCTCAGAGGGAGGCACAACACAGACCAGAGGGAGGCACAACACACAGCTAAGAGGGAGGTACAACACACAGCTCAGAAGGAGGAACAACACACAGCTCAGAGGGAGGAACAACACACAGCTCAGAGGGAGGCACAACACAGACCAGAGGGAGGAACAACACACAGCTCAGAGGGAGGCACAACACAGACCAGAGGGAGGAACAACACACAGCTAAGAGGGAGGCACAACACACAGCTCAGAGGGAGGAACAACATACAGCTCAGAGGGAGGAACAACACACAGCTCAAAGGGAGGAACAACACACAGCTCAGAGGGAGGCACAACACAGACCGGAGGGAGGAACAACACACAGCCCAGAGGGAGGAATGACACACAGCTCAGTGAGAGGAACAACACACAGCTCAAAGGGAGGAACAACACACAGCTCAGAGGGAGGCACAACACACAGCTCAGAGGGAGGAACAACACACAGCTCAGGGGGAGGAACAACACACAGCTCAGAGGGAGGAACAACACACAGCTCAGAGGGAGGAACAACACACAGCTCAGAGGGAGGCAAACACACAGCTCAGAGGGAGGCACAACACACAGCTCAGAGGGAGGAACAATACACAGCTCAGAGGGAGGAACAACACACAACTCAGGGGAGGCACAACACAGCCCAGAGGGAGGAACAACACACAGCTCAGAGGGAGGAACAACACACAGCTCAGAGGGAGGCACAACACACAGCTCAGAGGGAGGCACAACACACAGCTCAGAGGGAGGATCAACACACAGCCCAGAGGGAGGAACAAGACACAGCTCAGAGGGAGGCACAACACAGACCAGAGGGAGGAACAACACACAGCTCAGAGGGAGGCACAACACAGACCAGAGGGAGGAACAACACACAGCTCAGAGGGAGGAACAACACACAGCCCAAAGGGAGGCCCAACACACAGCTCAGAGGGAGGCCCAACACACAGCTCAGAGGGAGGAACAACACACAGCTCAGAGGGAAGCACAACACACAGCTCAGATGGAGGAACAACACACAGCTCAGATGCAGGCAAAACACGCAGCTCAGATGCAGGCAAAACACGTAGCTCAGAGAGAGGCACAACACAGCTCAGAGGGAGGAACAACACACAGTTCAGAGTGAATCACTACACACAGCCCAGAGGGAGGCACAACACACAGCCAAGAAGGGATTGACACAAAACAAACTATTCCGAAGGAGACAGAATGGGCGCCACAGTGCTAATACTCAAACTCACCCTGGTCAGGCTCGGAGGGTCGATTTTCCTGCCTCATGACAAGTGGCCTCCGTGGTGTTATTGGCTTCGGTGGGTTTGGCACATCAAACATGGTTGGCACACTGTTCATCTTCAGCCTCTTTGTGTTGTTTGGGTAGAACTGTGAAGCTTCAAAGTGCTTTGAGCACAGCTTGACATTTTCATACAGGTATTGTGTCGACTTGCCCAGGAGATCTTCATGTCTACACATCTGCACCCATACTTTGGACCTGAAAATGAAAATAGAATATGTTTCACATAAGGCTCTAAATGGTTATTTGGTGTTGCAAATGGCAAAAGAACACTGTTTTACAAGGTGGTATTTATATCACATAAAACAATATTGCCAACAGATGAATGCTAATGTCCGTAGCACTAGCATGTATCAAATTGTTGAAATTATATAAACATCATCAACATCCAACTCTGATTCGTCTTTTTTAGAGTGATTGTACGAGTTACTGGTCAAATATTAAAACATAGCCTAACACTTTATTTGACAAGTTAGATCATTGGGCTGTTGTTTGTGGCTCCAGCAATACATATACTTTAGCAAAAACGCCCTGTATACTATTCAGCAGCCGGCCACACCAACTTTTGAAACCATTCTCCACCCTTGGGTGCAGCCGTTCACAGGTCTTTACCTTTCTGGTTGAGGTAGAAATCTAAAAAAGCTGAGATCTGGACACTGAGTCTTTGATGCTTTGCAGTTGATTGCTCCACACCATGGACTACTGTCCTTTCTCTTCATGATGAAGATGCCTGGAAATAAAATAAATGTCAAAATGGCAAGATTGGAACCATCTCTGGGATAACTCAAGTCTTCAAAGCAAGAGTATATGCTCTAGTTTTGAAGGCCTCTAGCTTTATTTTGGGCATGCTCCTATGGCGCATGCCCAAAATGAAACAAGTCTAAAGAAAATGCATTTGATTTAACTGGCTTATTTCAAGCTGCTCATTCCATCCTTAACATTAAATTATGTACATGCAAACCTAATAAATGCAAAAATATCATACACTAGGTTGAAATGCTGAAAACGACATACAACCAAACTAGCATTGAGCTCAGACAAAAGTGGCGCATATAACTCCAGTACAATTTTGGATCCTACATTGAATATATGAGCAATTACAATAGCATTTAGCAATGCTAGTGTGCTTGCGACGTTTAAAGACTGTATTGATATCAAAAACAGTAGAGTGGCTCGGGCCTCACGCTGCACATACCGCCGTCCGCCCCGCTCAGCTTCCGACTACCGGCCGCCGGCTCCCGTATTGAGAAAACAGACACTGCTGCTGTAGCGCACGTGCGCTGCACGCCGGAGGCACCTGCGGTCCGCTGAACCACACCTCCCCCTGATCATGAGGATCACTCGCACCCTACACAACAATCTCGCCGCGGAGGCCGGCGGCGGCGCTGACTCCGACGAGGAGCCACGGCGGGGGAATCTGACACCGTGCTGTCGCACTGTGGCGCATCACACAAGTCCGACTGATCAGCAGTCGGATGGGGCACAGGAACAGACTCCATCACGTACAGCGGGTCATCACTGTCATCGTCAGGTGCAGGACTCTGAGGTGGCTGCTCACTGTTCCTGCGTCGCAGGTCCCTAACGTGGCGCGGCATGCCGTCCACTTCCACGACCTGCGGGGAGACCACGGCCGTGACGGTACCCCGCCCAGACGGCTCCGTACACCGCGTCCCGCGGCGCCTCACCCACACCGCGTCACCGACTGCGTGCACGCCCAGCTCCGCCGCAGTGAGCTCCATCGCCCCGGCCTCGGCGCACTCCACCGTCCCAGATGGAGCGGCTGCCAGCCGCACACAGTCACGTGGCTCATAGCGATGCACTCCGCAGAACGGTGCGCTGCCGGCCCCTTCGCCATCGCGCGGCGTCACATTATATAAGTGCACTGCCTCGGCGATGGCACACCGTTTCCGAGCGGCGATAACTTTCACCGTTCGGTGACTCCGCTCGATCACTCCGTTTCCGCTCGGCGCATGCGCCGCCCGGAACCTCACCGTCACCCCCCAGCGAGCGGTGAGGACGGCGAACGGTCGGCCGCGGAAGACCGGATCGTTGTCACATAGGAGCTCCACCGGGGCCCCCCGCTCATAAAATATTTCCTCAAGCCGCTGGACGATGCTCGAGCTATCCTGTCGACGCAGTGACCGCCACACAGCGAACCGCGAATGTCCACAGTCAATCACGCTAAGGTACGACTGACCCTCGTGGTGTGTAACGTCAATGGCTAGTCTCCACCATGTTTGTGGCACCGCTAGTGACCCGTGCCGCCACTTGACTGGGGCCGGGTCGATCGCTCGGCACACATCGCAATTCGCCACCACAGCGCGCACTTGCGCTCGGGTCACATGACCGATACACCGGCGAGCAAAGTACAGCGTCCTTCGAACACCCGGGTGACCGGCTCGCTTGTGTACTTCGGCAATGCTCTCCGCACCGACGGCGGCTGCACTCACAGCTGGCAGCTCGCAGGCGGCGGCTGCACTCACAGCTGGCGGCTCACAGACGGCGGCCGCACTCACAGTTGGCGGCACACCGAGGGCGGCTACACTCACAGCTGGCAGCTCACAGGCGGCGGCCGCGCTCACAGCCGGCGGCTTATCGCGAAGCCACTCCTTGGGCACGCGCGTCAGCGCGTCGGAGCGGTTCTCCGCCGATCGCACGAGCGCCACAGACAAGTTGAGCTGCAGCTCGCTGACCAGCTGACGGATGATCTCGACGCGACGCCGGATTAACAGCTCGCCGTGCGCCTTGGTGCGGAGGCGCGCGCGACCACTGATCGCGTCATCAATCCAGCGGGACACCGTCACCGAGTCCGTGCGGAGGTCAATTGTCCGCGCACCCCAGGCGACGGCCAGGCTTACACCTCGGATGGCCGCATCCAGCTCGGCCATGTTGATATGCATGGCCTCATCGCGCCTGAGCCAGCACGCATCCTCGATGACGTCACCGCCTGACGTCTCCAGGACAACCCCCGTGGCCAGCGAGCTCGCGTCGGTCCAGACGACTACACCATCGCCCTCCACGCACCATACGCCTCGAGCTGGATCGTCACTGACTAGGCGACTCGCAACGCTGTCCATCTGCGCACGCAGCGCCGCCTCCTCGGTGACGTCATCCCAACCCTGCGTCAGCTCGTTCACGCGCCGCTTGATCCATGCCACCGCGGGCCGGAGCCATCCGCACACGGGCAAATGGGCCACCAGTCGCCCACACCACGCGAACACGGTTCGGCGAGTCACACGCGCTGGCGGCGCGTCCACAGCGTTGTCCCGCACCCACCGCAACTCTCCGTCATCTGCCTGGACTCGCAGGCCCAGGAGCCGGGCTCCGCTGGCCGCTCGCTCCGGCGGCTTGCACGCCAGACCGTACTTGGCGAAGTGTTGCACTACACTCTCGGCACTGGCGACATCCTCGTTGACAAGCAAGTCGTCCACATACGCCAGCACCGCCCGCTCTATCGCTGGGTCCTGTGACAACACAGCACGGACGACCGCCTTCATAACCAGCGGAGCCACGTTCAGCCCGAATCCCAGCCTGGTCAGACAGTAACGCTGACCGCGCACCACCACTGTCTGAAAAGGCCACAGCTGCTGCTCCACACGTAGCTGAAGGTAGGCCTTCTTCAGATCTACGACGGCGACGCGCGATCCGTGCTTCCGCCACTTGCGCAACTGGTCTGCGCACACGTCGGAGTCCGCGGTGTGAGCAGTGACGTGGCTGTTGAGCTCACGATAGTCGAGCACTGGTCTCACTTTGGCCTTGTTTCTCTGCTGCACCGCCATCAACGGCACCAGTCCGCGTGGCGGCCCGTGCTGCGCCTCGTCCACACCAGCCAACCGCTGGCGATCCACTCGTCCAGCTCCTCGTCAAACTCTTGACGCGCGGCTGGCGGCACGGCGTACTGCTCGACCCTGTTGCCGAGACACTCGGGCCCCCCACCGTCCGCCCACTTCCACGCCACTGTCCATGCTCGTTCCGCCGCGTCAAACCGCGCTCTAAAGTCAGCCGCATCCACCTCGAGCGGCGGGCACACCGCAGCACCACAGAAGCGTACATCAGTCGGTGACTGCACGCTGACGCCTCCCAGGGTGGAGATGCCGGAAATGCCGAGTACCATCTCGACCCCCATCGGCCGCTCATCCACCACCAGCACATCAAGTGTGGCCCGCCGGCCGGCCGGCGTCTCCACACTGACGCTGCCGACACCGCTGCACCGGAACGGTTCTCCACTGATCGTGGTCACCACGATCTGCCGCTGGCGCCAGCGCTCACAACATGGCGCGTACACAATCGTGTCCGTGCAGCCGGTGTCCACTAGCGCGCGACACTGCCGACCGTCCACTCGCAGTTCGACCACGGGCAGGGCGCCGCTCAGTGCTGCACCGGAGACGACGCCGGCGCTGGCACGCCATCTCCTGCACCGTTTCCCGACTGCTGGGGACAGGAGACGGAGATGTGGCCCAGCTCTCCACAGTTCCAGCAGCGTCGTGGCCACCGTGATCCCCGTGTCGGCTGGTCTCGTGACGGATGACTCGGTGGCGGCTGGCCGCGATGCGCCCCGTCACGCGGTGGCGCCTGGGCTCGCCTCCCCGCGGCCACTGCCGTAACACGCTCGTCACTGAGCACGGCGCGGGCGCGTGACAGGACGCTGGCCAAGTCCAGTCTCTCGGCTCTGGACCCAGCACGGATGGTCTGTCGCACCGACTCCGGCAGCCCAGCGATGAACGCGCAGACGAGTGCTCGCTCCGGGATACCGCCAAATAGCACTGCGAGACGCCGAAGGTCGGCCAAGAATACATCGGCGGACTCGCCCACCCTGAGGTGGCGGCTAGTGAAGGCCTCGTACGCCGCGTGCTGGTCTAGGGCGAACGCGTCGTACAGCGCGTCGCGCGTGGCCTCCAGAGAGCTGCGACTGGCGACCGGCATCTGCGACCACACTGCAAATGCGCCGCCAGTAAGGCGCAGCGGAAGCACCGTCTCTGCGGCGACACCACGGAGCGCACACAGCATCTTGGCCCGCTCAAACCACTCAACGACGTCTGCCGACCCGTCGTATTCGGCAATCAGCCGAGCGTCAAAAGCGGGACGCTGTGCGGCGGCCACTACCACTCCAGGACTGGCGATCGCCTCCATTGCTCCAGGGCTGGCGGCGGCCTCCACTGCTCCAGGGCTCACGACAGCCTCCACTGCTCCAGGGCTCACGACAGCCTCCACTGCTCCAGGGCTCGCAACGGTCTCCATTAATGCCGAAATAGCTTGTGCTTGCGACGTTTAAAGACTGTATTGATATCAAAAACAGTAGAGTGGCTCGGGCCTCACGCTGCACATACCGCCGTCCGCCCCGCTCAGCTTCCGACTACCGGCCGCCGGCTCCCGTATTGAGAAAACAGACACTGCTGCTGTAGCGCACGTGCGCTGCACGCCGGAGGCACCTGCGGTCCGCTGAACCACAGCTAGTTACACTTAAAATACAACAGAATATACAACCATGGTGAAATCTAGAAGGACATTCCTTAATATCTACTTCTACGCACGGTTGGCCACCGGTCAACAATCATTTCTTTGTTCCTCATTTAAAGCTTATTTTAACTTTTCCTGATGTATTTTCTCGATATTTTTTTATCCCCAACTATACTTGCCAAGCTGAGGTATCTCCTGGATGGTTTCTTTAATGAATTTACTTGCTTTTCTTGCGAATACACGTCGGTTCGAGCTGGAGACGCACAGGCGCCAACGTCGCGGAATATCACTCCGTTCAAACTGTCCTCACTTCCAGAAATGCTCACTAGATGGCAGGAGGGACAGGTCGAGGGGGGAGTGGCCTATCCGTATGATCCGTGAAGCAACTAAGCTCGGCAAACCCTAACTAACGATGGAGTTGGGGAAATGGGGGAATAGAATAGAATAGAATATATTTCAAGCCCATCCAGCTATGTGCTGGCTTTTCATGTGCTCGCGTTAATGACATGGATACATCAGGAGGAAACAGCATTCACACACATCGCACATAAAACACATGTAAAAATTTCGCTCTATAGCCGCCGTGCCAGACCCAGCTGTTCAGTGATCCTCCTCCGGAACACCGCAACACTAGTCTCCCTAGTGTCGGACGGCAGGCCGTTGTACGCTCGGGCGGCTCGATAAACAAACCGCCGCCTCCCTGACTCGGTTCTGATGCGAGGCATGGACAGTAGATCATCCTGTCTGGTCGATCTTTGCCTCACACTTTGAACGGTGTGGAAGTGGCGCGCAAGGTCACTCGGCTGTCCCTGAGTCATGATGACTTTAAGTAAACATAGTGTGCGGTACATAACGAGGTCCTGAGCAGGTAACCAGTTTAACTCATGTAATACGTCACGTACGTGATCACACTTGCGCCGTCCTGATACTACTCGCGCACAGAAGTTGAGCAGTTTTTGTATGCGCGTCACTGCTTGTGCGGTACCGTTTCCGTATACAGCGATACCGTAGCGAATCAGTGCAATCACCAGTCCGTTCACTATTGTCGGTAGCACATCATGAGGGATGCAATGCTTCGCGTGGCTGAGACCAATCAACAGTCCAGTGCACTTTGCTGCCAGTTGGTTGATATGAGGTTCGAAAGACAAATACCGATCCATCACTATCCCTAGGTTTTTAACACGCGGTATCTCTTCTACAGTCACACCGTTTACAGAGATGGAAGTTTTTGGGAGGTCCTGGAGCATTTGACGAGTGCCAAAAACGATCAGTTGGGTCTTGCTAGAGTTGACTTTCATTTGATTTTGGGTGAACCACTGGAACAAAGTACACAGGGTCGACTCCATGCGCTGAATGAGATCGGCAATGTCACGTTTATGTCCGGTAACGAGAATTTGCGTATCGTCGGCATACTGGGTGATGCTAACATTGTCATCGATAAACAGGCTAAGGTCGTTGGAGAAGATGTTGTACAAAAGGGGTCCTAGCGATGTGCCCTGATAAACTCCGATTGGGTTTCTAACCGCCTTGGACGAACGCTGGCGTCCATCAGGAGTGCTAAATCTGACATGCTGGTAGTGGTCTGAAAGGTAGCTTGTGAACCAGGAGCTATCTACGCCATAGAGTTCTAGTTTTTGGATCAGTTTTGAGTGGCTGACAACATCGAAGCATTTACTTAAATCTAACAGCACAAGGAGAGAAATTTCGCCGTGATCCATGCCCTGAAGCACCCGGTCTGTGACATTTATCAGTGCTGTCTCGGTAGAGTGGAAGCGTCGGAAGCCGTGTTGTGTGCACGAGAACAGATGGTTTGTATCGAAGTAGGCATACAGCTGCTTGTGGACAATACGTTCTACTATTTTGGCCAAGCAAGGGACGAGTGAGATTGGTCTGAAGTTAGCAGGGTCTCTGATGGAGCCCGATGACTTGTATATGGGCTGAACAACCGCGACTTTCCACGAATCTGGTACAACGCTGGTGGCTAGACTGGTGTTCACAATGCATAAAACGACATGCCAGATAGCACTACAACACTTTTTAAAGAACGCCATGGACAGTCCGTCAGCACCGCACGCTCCACTACTGTTCATTCTGGCCACCGTGTCCTGCAGCTCGGCGCCGGTCACCGGCCGGACAGCGAACCCGTCCGACCCCACCCGAGGTAGGCGGATCGGCAGTTCCGCAGCAGCGGCCGGTTTTCCCGCGGCAACGGCTGCGGCTGTCTTGGTGCCGATCTCCGCGAAGTATCGGTTGAGTGTGTCAGGGTCGATGTCGGGAGTGGTTGTCTGGGCGCTCCTCTTGCTGGCGATGATGGGACGCACGCAGCGGTACATGGAACCTGGGCCCGTCTCAGCTATGCGCTGTCTAATGTTGTCTCGTGAGTCGCGCTGAATAGCCGAGCGGGTCAGCCGGTTAAGCTCCTTGTACCGCGTGCGGTCTCCCTGCCGTAGGGCCGCGCGCCGCTCCGCCATGATTCGCCGGGTCCCCTCGGAGACGGGTGGCGGGTGGGGGTTACGAATTCGGACTCTTCGGACCGGGGCCAGCTCGTCCAGTACGGCTGTAAGTTGGTCGATCAAAAAGTCACTCTGCCGCTGCACATTATCAGTGACGAAAACTGGGGACCAGTCCACGCCACCGAGCCGGGCACGGAACCTGTCCATATCAATGGATTTCCAACTACGGGTTTGCACTACAACGGGGGTCGGGCGGCATTTGCGAATGCGCATCAGGGCATGAGTGGAATGATGGTCACTAAAATCACACTGACGCACACCTGCTCGAACCACCATGTCTGCACAGTTGGTAACGATGACGTCGAGCACAGACCCGGAGCCGGGATACGTCGCGTCACTGATGGTCTGTGACAGTGAATACTTCTGGAACAGTCTGGTGAGATGACCGCCGGGCGTGTTCCCAGTGGTCACCCGTAAGTCACAGTTGAGGTCGCCGGCTAAGACGAGAAGACCGCGGTTGTCCGTCAGGACTGTCTGTATTTCCGACTCAAGCTGCTCAAGGTCGGCCGTCAGCTGGGCGCCAGCAGGTGAGGGAGGACGGTACATGGCACATATGACAATGCCTCTGTCACGCCCAACGCTCACGCGGGCCCAAACTGTCTCAAGTTTTGTGGTCGAGTTGTCAGGCTCAGGCTTGGGTAGGGCTTTTATCTGAAAGCCATCGCGGGCTAGAATCGCCACGCCCCCAAAGCCGCGACCGCCAGCTCGGTCGGCTCTGATCAAATATGAAGATACAAAAATATGAAGGGAAATATGAAGATACAAAATATGAAAGAAAAACAAAATAATGGAGGAAAGGTCAAGGTCACTCAGGGTGGACCTTTTCAAATTTACTAACAATTTGAGGAGACTCGCTAGTGTCTACGTTCGTCAGACAAAGTTGTCTGAAAACGTTTTTTTTTAATCACTTAAAGGAAATAGTTCACCTTCGGAAATTTTTCAGAACACGATTTTATTATATTTTGTAATACAGTTTCTTTTTTCTTCTCAAAAATGGTCCTACATCGCGCCAATTCAGGACAGAAGATCGTAAATTATTAATGTTATGGTGTGCGTTATTGGTCTGCGCATGCGCCATGGTAGTGCTGGCACTCTCAGACGGTACGGTATATCGTATATGCGCCGCATTCCTTCGCCAAAAAGTGAAATATCTTCGGCTGGAGAGTCTTTTCAGCCAATAAAAGTTCCAGATAAGGATTTCTCAACACGGGCTACAAAACTGCTATTTCAGTTCAAAACCCATGTTGAAGGTGAACTATTTCCTTTAAAGGAAATAGTTCACCTTCAACAAGGGTTTTGAACTCAAATAGCAGTTTTGTAGCCCGTGTTGAGACATCCTTATCTGGAACTTTTCTTGGCTGAAAAGACTCTCCAGACGAAGATATTTGACTTTTTGGCGAAGGAATACGGCGCATATATGATGTACCGTACCGTCTGAAAGTGCCAGCACTGCCATGGAGCATGCGCAGACCAATAATACACACCATAAAATCAATAATTTACAACTTTCTGTCCTGAATTGGCGCGATGTAAGACCATTTTTAAAAAGAAAAAAAGAAACTGTATTAAAAAACATAATCAAATCGTGTTCTGAAAAAATATTCCGAAGGTGAACTATTTCCTTTAACCATCTATTTGAGTCTTTGCCGAGCTTAGACATTATAAAGATCGTATTTCGAGCATAAACATATACCTCATTCTAAATTTTTGAGAGAAAAAAATGAAGAGTTCCACCCTGAGTGACCTTGACCTTTGACCCATTATAACTTCATTGTTAGGGCTTGCCGAGCTTAGGTGCTTTATCATCATAATCACGACGTTTAGATATATCATTTCACTGACCTTAAAATAAATTCAAGGGGTCCGCTCTGGCTGACCCCAAATGACCCTGACCTTTGACCTACTCTAGCTCAGCTGATAGCGCTTGCCGAGCTTATATTGTATGCTCATCGTATGCAGGACGTCAAGATCTATAAGTGTGCAAAATGGCATGCAATGAAAGGGTTCCGCCCTAAATGACCTTGACCTTTGCCCTACTCTAGCTCATCTGATAGCGGCTTGTCGAGCTTATATTTTATGTGCATCGTATTCAGGACGCCGAGAGCTATAAGTGTGCAAAATTGCATGCAAATCAAAGGGGTCCGCCATAAATGACTTTGACCTTTGGCCCACTATAACTTCATTTGTAGGGCTTGCCAAGCTTAGTTTTGAACTTTTTCGTAATTACATGATCACGTTTTACCATTGTGGAGATTTTCAAGTGATTCTGAAGGTTCCGCCTAGTTGAACTGGCTGACCCCAAATGAACCTGACCTTTGAGCTACTCTAGCTCAGATAATAGCGCTCGTCGTGCTTATATTTTATGCTCATCGTATTTAGGACGTCAAGATCTATACTTGTGCATTTTTTTAAAGGCAAATCAAAGGGGTTCACCCTAAATGACCTTGACCTTTGATCCACTATAACTTCCTTTTTAATAGAATGTACTCATGTCATTACGAAAAGGTCAAAATCTAAGCTCGGCAAGTCCTAAAAAGGAAGTTATAGCGGGTCAAGGGTCAAGGTCATTTAGGGTGGACCCCTTTGATTTCCCTAAAAATGTGCACACGTATAGATCTTGACGTCATAAATACGATGAGCATAAAATATAAGCTCGACTAGCGCTATCAGCTGAGCTAGAGTAGCTCAAAGGTCAGGGTCATTTTGGGTCAGCCAGTTCGGCTAGGCGAACCCTTTACAATCACTTGAAAATCTCCACAATGGTAAAACGTGATCGTGTTATTTACGAAAAAGTCCAAAACTAAGCTCGGCAAGTCCTACAAATGAAGTTATAGTGGGTCAAAGGTCGGCTTAGATTTTGACCTTTCCGTAATGACATGTGTACATTCTATCATTGAAGAGATTTTCAAGTGATTCTGAGGGGTCCGCCCAGCCGAAGATCGAACGAATATCGATCTCGAATTTGAATTTGAATTTGTTGCTAACTTTATAGACGTTAAAATTCGATATTTTTCAATATATCAGTGTTTATCATAGATACATATTTTTGTGAACTACTTCCTCTTGCAAATGAAACATCTGCGCCAAAATATATCCTTTTCTATGAATGAAATATCTTCTTCAGACTCAATCACCGCGACCCTATCAGGTTGATATATTTTAAAATAATTTCGATCTTTTTGGTCATAGTTATGCTATTTCATTATTTGATTAAACAAATTATTTATTTTTGGAGATGTTTACTATATAAATTAGCTAAAAATTTGGTAAAAACTTGAAATATCTTTCTAAAAAACAACATTTTCAACAGGTCCACCAGAGGGCTACGCAAAACTCTTCCAGCTCTTACCTGCTGTTATCCGTGCATGGAACCGTGCATTTATCAAGGCCATGATACACATATAGGGCATTCTCGTTCTCCTTGATTCTCGTTCACGTTTGCATTGAGATCATCAGTCTCGCTTCTAACAATTGGCTCTCAGTATTTTTGATAATTGACTCCTTTCAATATGACAGACCCATATAGTGACAATTTGTTCAGCAAGTTTTGTACATCAGTATTTAATACTATTGACAAGCCTGTGACATGGTTCAGAGGTAATGTCCAAATGGTGATGCTGCATGCATTTGTTTAATGTTTGTGATACATTTTTATTTGTGTTAATTTAATTAGGTTTAGGTTTGTGTTATGGGATAGATTAGACATGGTCTATTTGTATGGCTATAGACCAGTATGCAAAACATGACAAGTTTTGACAAGATCTTGTCGGGGCAGGTTTGGCACCAACACATAAAAATTGGGGAAGCTTTGGAAAATTTTGGGTGGTACATACTTGTGGTCCCCCTTAGTTATGAGTAAATCCCTATAATATACCTACCAATCGATAGAGAATATCACGTTTAGTAACTATGGATGTCTTTCCCAACACATTTTGCACTATAACTAATTATAACTTAAATAATTAATATCTCTCCGCTTCTGTTGCCTGCAAAACTTTGTTTACATGCCAGCTGACGACGACCGACCTTGATACAACAAGTATAGACAGCGTTCACAGCGGCCCAGCTATGACTTCACATAACTTATTTATGTTGTATGGCTAGGTTGGGTTAGGTTAGTTTAGTTTATTATTTTGCTGTATTTTTACTCCTAAAATATACAGGCATTGTTCCAATGACGTCATTAACGATCCTTATTTTTTCTGTGCATCTTCCTGCATCAATATATATTTCTGCGTAGATATGGCGATGATCGTAGTGGACGATCAGTTGTTACACCTTCTGGATTTTTGTATTTTTTCAACATTGTTAGGTAAGATACATTCTAAATAACATAACAAATACATAATAGTTTCTTCAAAGATGCATAGTGACTAAATAGTGAAGTTTTGAAACATCTAAAACGTTAGGGACGTTGAGTATGTATGACCAAATTTTTTGGGGGCAGCTTTTGGAATTTTGGGGCAGCTTCTGACTTTTGGGGAAGAAGCAACAATTTACTCATTCACACTATATAAAACGTGATCGTGAAGACGACCAACCCCAACCCCTTTCCCCCCGGTCAGCAATATTTGCTGACTGAGGAGCAAAATTTGATCTGGAAAATCCTGCCCCAAATGTGGCAGCTTACTGTCTCATTTGGGGGGAGGATTTGGGCTGCCCCAAATATCTTGTTGATCTTCCTGCCACATTTTGCATACTGGGGCTATAGATACCAATACCGACAGCAGTTGGTGTGCCCACAAGCACCTCAAGAACACCATAAACTGGGGAGGTGAATTACTGAACTAATACCCAAGCTTCAAGGTGTATTATCACTATCTGATGGTGTATTATCACTATGTAATGTGAAGGACAATTTCATTTTTAATCAGTACTTACCTACCTATCTCAGCCTAAGTGTTCAGGGACTCTAAATTATGGATCTTTCCATTCATTTTGGTGTTAATTTGCAAGTTGACTTTGGCTTTACAAGATATTTCTGTATAATAAGCATACCAAGTGATAGAGAATTTCCTAATTAGTACATTTCAGTTGTAAAAAACAGCTGCATCGACAACTACATAAAATGTAAATATTTTGAATATCTCACCACTTCATGCACCACCGCCAGGCGATTGTTTACCTGACTGACATCAGCTGACTGCCCCGGTCTGGACCAGCTCGACGGTGATTGGTCCATTAACCCTCGACCGGGTAGAGGGGTGTATGCCACCCCCTCGGTTTTTCTAGAATAACTCGCGTAGTTTCCAACCGATTTTGATGCAACTTTCAGTACCCTACTTTTGAGGAAACATTTCCACATACTCTGAAAATGTTGAATTTCTAACCCACATGACCCGTGACCTGTTTCTCAAGGTCATGTCAGGCGCAACTGGCGTCCCACAGTACTGATGCTTGTAACTTGTGCGGTTTTCGAGTGTTGTGTTGTTCAGGAGCATATGCACAGGTGTTTCTAGGTGACAGTTGTGGTTTGCACTGAGATTGTGACCTCGATTGACCTTTTCAGAGGTCAACTGAGGCCATTGACCTCCAATGACCTCAGATTACTTTTTTGGGCTTCTGACGGTTTCTAGGACATTTTGTGACGCTGATTTCAAATTTGGGATCTATTTTACATAATTATATGTTCCACTGGGGTCATGCGCTTCCACAGGTCAACCGAGGCCACTGACCTCAAATGACCTGACATGACCTTTTTGGAATTTGGCAGTTTTTAGGACATTTTGTGACGCTGATTACGAATTTGGCACCCATTAAGCATTGTGATATGCTCATTCACGATTCTAGCTTGATAAAATTAAATTTATACGCATTTACAATTTTTATGACTTGGGTCATTGACACGACTTCAGAGGTCACCTAATGACCTAAGACCTTAACATCAGGTATCATCGGCTTCCTCTCGTCACAAGAAACACGCTCGTTTTTGCCGCGAAGCTCTAGCTCAATTAGGGGCGAAACGCTAAGGGGGAGGGGGTCGTACCCCCCCCCCCCCCCTTACCCGAACACGTAGTGATTTTGCCCTACCCCGGCGAGGGTTAAAGAAGGTCGAGTAGATCGTCCAAATATGCACAATGTGCTGATGAGCAATCAGGATATATATAGCTAAAACAAACTAATAGCGCTATCAACATGACACTTCGGGTACCTTCTTATAGATCTTTTTACATCTTGTGTGCAAAAATGAAGAAATTTCGTCGATTTTTGTTCGAGTTATAGCGAATTTAGTGACGTCACTACACACGAGTTTTACACCAAAATCAGCTAAACTTTGCCAGACCGTACAAATGCCACATTTGAAGCAAAATGCAATCGAAAAACGTCAAAAGATAGCAAAATTGCAACGGCTTCAAACCTCGGATGTTTGGAAAATTTTAGTTTTTGACTCCCAAAAACTCAAACTTCTTTGGGAAAATTATCACAAAATCAGACAATTTCTAAAATATTCAAAAACCCGGAAGATATGTCAGAGGACCATACATAGGCAACTACCATACCAAATTTCAAACTGATATCTCCATTTTGACGGACTTATGACACCTAAAGTATGGGTACCTCATGACGTCATATTTTTTAATTGCGTTGTTTGGCTTTTATTGACTAGATACAGATAAATAAATGCCACCATTGTATTTATGAGACAAAACTGGCCTAGCAACATGCCTTTTTTGTTTAGATTTAATATAAAAAATGACCTTCATTGACCTGAATTTCATTTAAAATTGACATTTACTTCATGTAAATAAAGTCAGGTGATAAAATGACTATTACTATCGAATTATATGTGGAAAATAACTCATAAAACATGTGTTGCATGACTTTCGTAGATATTTTGAGCATAGTGACCTTTTGTGGCCTGACCTTAACCTTGACCTTGGCTAACAATCTCACTTTAGCTCATGGGGGAGTATGTATCATACCTTTGGAAGCACTTTGGGTGAAACCGGTCGCAATCGAAGGCTTTGGGTGGAAAGTATGGCCCATAAACTCAAACGCCGATTTTGACCTTTCACCTGACCGTGACCTGACATTTGACCTCACTTTTATATTTTTGAGCATGGTTTAGATTCGTCGCATTGAGAGTTTGCGAAAGCCGTCTTGCGTGTCTCGCTGCAATCATTGGTTCGGAAGATAACCAGGGAGGGCGTTTAACGCCCCCCCCCCCCCCCCCCCCCCCCCCCCAGTAGACCACGTCATCATTGCCGAATTCAGATTTCAGATCTGGCGGAGTGATTTTTTTATGTCTTGGTATGTTCTTAACATGATACAAAAATAATTTTCAAAAAATTACCAAATTTATCCTACCGGTTTTTGTGATTTGTAAACCATTGCAAACGCCGTTTCGGCGTTGAAGTCTCCCGTTGTAAACGCATTGGTCTTATCGCCCGGTAAAAACACTTCTGATATTGTTATTGTTCTTCGTCATTTTACGGATCGGAAAGTGCAGTGGGTGACTTAAAGAGTACATTTAAGTTCTTTTAGGGTTTCTAAAAGTGTAGGCAAGGTTATTTGGCAGTCATACAGGCTTAAGTGGTGGGTTTGGGTGACATTTGTTTGCACTTAGGCCAAAACGCCTATCTACCTAATTAAAGGGAAATAATGACCTTTTGATTTTGTTAGCACAATTTCTTAGGCTACCGTTATGTTTTTAAAATTATTTTATTTAAATTTAAGAATTAAATAAAATTATTCCCAAATTCAAAGTTGTAAGTTTGGAAAAAATACAAAACAAGTACCTTGTGTACTTCATGAAGGTCATTGACAAATTCGTCCTTCCCTACCATTGTTAACATCGAGTGCGGCATTTGTGGAGGCTCTGTGACATTTCCGATCAAACTGAGCGCTGCTCGGACACCCGCTAGTAGCGGGCACGAAAGCGCTACTAGCGTGCGTTCGAGCAGCGCTCTGATCCGTGAAGCAATCCGTGAAGCATCCGTGATGCATGACTGACTATCAGTATAAGTCATGAATAACAACAACATGCAAACTATACCAACTCGAATAAAATAAGAGCGGAATGAATTGAACCCAGGCAAACTAGTATTCGCAAAGCACTCGGCACTGCGCCACAATAGCAAAAGGTGTTGGAAATGCATATTGGATACAATATTATTACGTCACAAGTTTCTGAAGTGTCAACTACTATGAAATACAGTGATAAAATACCTTTAATAATGATTAACAAGAAAATTCAAACTTAAAAACAATAATTTGAATACGTCTTTAATTAGCTTTCAACTCGAAATCAGATATATTTTGCAATGCTACACAAGAATGGCACCAGTGACGTCATTAACAAAGCCTGCTACGGGACTTGGGTATACTAATCAGGAACAACTCGCCAAGTGCGCCGAGATGGTTAAGTGCGCCATGAAGCATGACAATGACTTTGTAAACAAATCGCCGACGCTAAATAGGTCGCCGTCGATGTGCATCGATGAGCTTCTGATTAATTGCCAGTTTTGTGTTATTGTTCGTTAGTTTTTTTGGGAAAAATTATTATTTTTCATGATAAAATAAAGCATAGTGTTATATACAGCCACGGACAAACTATACACAACTCCTAATGTTGAAAACAAATGAATCGATTTTCAAAATTGAGGGTCGCAACCATTAACTATGCCGCGTTGATGTGCATCGATGAGCTTCCGATTTTATTGCCACTTTTTCCAATCGCTGTTAGTTTTAGAAGATCGCCGGGCATATAATCACAACAAGCAGAACGCACAATATATTTTCCACTCCATTGCGTACAAAAACAATACGGGAAAAGCCCGCAGTTTGATGAGGACCAAAAGTACTTGACAAAAGGTCAGAAATAGTGCAAGTACCGGTCGTTAAAAGTGTGGAACGCTTATCAACTTTAACTTGAAATATCTTTCGGTAGGAAAGTTTTCATGTAAAATGTGATGAATTTACAATATATTTTGATCTCGTCTGGCGATTTCAAGTGCTAACTCCATTTTAGTGGAAAAAGGTCATTATTTCCCTTTAAAGGGAAATAATGACCTTTTGATTTTGTTAGCAACAATTTCTTAAGCTTATGGTTTTAAAATTATTTTATT
>JAXIVJ010004385.1:75000-77500 GCA_036785665.1 Chirona hameri | reverse complement strand
CCTACGGGCATACAACACCGCCTCCGGGCATACTACACCGCCTCCGGGCATACCAGACCGCCTCAGGGCATACAACACCGCCTCCGGGCATACAACACCGCCTCCGGGCATACCACACCGCCTCCGGGCATACAACACCGCCTCCGGGCATACAACACCGCCTCCGGGCATACCACACCGCCTCCGGGCATACAACACCGCCTCCGGGCATACAACACCGCCTCCGGGCATACCACACCGTCTCACGTCATCATCAGCAACATCATCAGCAACATCATCAGCAACATCACCAGCAACATCATCAGCAACATCATCAGCAACATCATCAGCAACATCATCAGCAACATCATCAGCAACATCATCATCAACATCATCATCAACATCATCATCAACATCATCATCAACATCATCATCAACATCAACATCATCATGAACATCATCATCAACATCATCAACAACATCATCATCAACATCATCATCAACATCATCATACACATCATCATCAACATCATCATCAACATCATCATCAACATCATCATCAACATCATCATCAACATCATCAGCAACATAATCAGCAACATCATCATCAACATCATGAGCAACATCATCAACAACATCATCATCAGCAACATCATCATCAGCAACATCATCATCAGCAACATCATCATCATCATCATCATCATCATCATCATCATCATCATCATCATCATCATCATCATCATCATCATCATCATCATCATCATCATCATCATCATCATCATCATCATCATCATCATCATCATCATCATCATCATCATCATCATCATCATCATCATCATCATCATCATCATCATCATCATCATCATCATCATCATCATCATCATCATCATCATCATCATCATCATCATCATCATCATCATCATCATCATCATCATCATCATCATCATCATCATCATCATCATCATCATCATCATCATCATCATCATCATCATCATCATCATCATCATCATCATCATCATCATCATCATCATCATCATCATTATCATCATCATCATGCCCGGAGGCGGTGTTGTACCGCCTCCGGGCATACCACACCGCCTCCGGGCATACAACACCGCCTCCGGGCATACTACACCGCCTCCGGGCATACCACACCGCCTCCGGGCATACAACACCGCCTCCGGGCAAACTACACCGCCTCCGGGCATACCACACCGCCTCCGGGCATACAACACCGCCTCCGGGCATACTACACCGCCTCCGGGCATACCACACCGCCTCCGGGCATACAACACCGCCTCCGGGCATACTGCACCGCCTCCGGGCATACCACACCGCCTCCGGGCATACAACACCGCCTCCGGGCATACAACACCGCCTCCGGGCATACCACACCGCCTCCGGGCATACAACACCGCCTCCGGGCATACAACACCGCCTCCGGGCATACCACACCGTCTCACGTCATCATCAGCAACATCATCAGCAACATCATCAGCAACATCATCATCAACATCATCAGCAACATCATCAGCAACATCATCATCAACATCATCATCAACATCATCATCAACATCATCATCAACATCATCATCAACATCATCATCAACATCATCAGCAACATCATCAGCAACATCATCATCAACATCATCAGCAACATCATCATCAACATCATCATCAGCAACATCATCATCCGCAACATCATCATCAGCAACATCCTCATCAGCAACATCATCATCAGCAACATCATCCTCAGCAACATCATCATCAGCAACATCATCATCAGCAACATCATCATCAGCAACATCATCATCATCATCATCATCATCATCATCATCATCATCATCATCATCATCATCATCATCATCATCATCATCATCATCATCATCATCATCATCATCATCATCATCATCATCATCATGCCCGGAGGCGGTGTTGTACCGCCTCCGGGCATACCACACCGCCTCCGGGCATACAACACCGCCTCCGGGCATACTACACCGCCTCCGGGCATACCACACCGCCTCCGGGCATACAACACCGCCTCCGGGCATACTACACCGCCTCCGGGCATACCACACCGCCTCCGGGCATACAACACCGCCTCCGGGCATACTACACCGCCTCCGGGCATACCACACCGCCTCCGGGCATACAACACCGCCTCCGGGCATACTACACCGCCTCCGGGCATACCACACCGCCTCCGGGCATACAACACCGCCTCCGGTCATACAACACCGCCTCCGGGCATACCACACCGCCTCCGGGCATACAACACCGCCTCCGGGCATACAACACCGCCTCCGGGCATACCACACCGTCTCACGTCATCATCAGCAACATCATCAGCAACATCATCAGCAACATCACCAGCAACATCATCATCAACATCATCAGCAACATCATCAGCAACATCATCAGCAACATCATCATCAACATCATCATCAACAGCAACATCATCATCAGCAACATCATCATCAGCAACATCATCATCATCATCATCATCATCATCATCATC
>JAXIVJ010004384.1:0-83593 GCA_036785665.1 Chirona hameri | reverse complement strand
GCGCCGCGGCCGCCACCGCGCCGGCGTCGCCGTCGCCTCGGCGGGGACAAATCGCGCCGTCACGGTTCGATCGCCGCTTTTGTGACGGCGGCCCGGGTCGTGACACGGCCGGTCACGTGATCGGCGCGTGCCCGCCGGGTCACGTGATGGTCACGCTCGTGCGCGCCGGCCAGTGGCGGATACCACGTGATCTGGTGCGGTCACGACCCGATCTGACCCGCCGCGCTGGACCGGGCTGGCGACGGACGCGCGTCAGAGGGGAGGGGCGGGGCTGAGGTACTCTGGACCCATGCAGCACACACACATGGGCCGACTGCTTTATGCCTCGCAGATGATGCATTGTCTTGGAGATTTGATCGGCTGGCTTGCACAGTCTGCTCCAAAGTTGCTGACGCAACCGCAGCCAACCTTGAGGGTAATTAGTACCACTAAAGTAAAGCACGAATTTCCGAAAGATAAGTGCAGTTTTTTTGCATCCTGTTGATAACAATGCAGTGTTGCTTACCTTGTTCTACATCGTAGGCAAAGCGGAGAGATCGCGCAGCACCTTTCTCATGAAATCGACAGCACTCCTCCGCCGTTACAGTTCCTGTGTCATATGCCATAATTGTCTGGATATTAATACAGATGACGCAGCGTTTACCTCAGAAGTGTTGGCCACTCCTTTAATAAATAGAGCTTTTCCGTTCGGGATCAATAAAAGTGAAAGTCTTTACCGAATTAACAGTTTGTGTTCCTAAAACTTTGTACAGTCGGCCATATCTAAGTATAAGTCATCGAATTTATGGACAGTGAACACATGCTCAGAACGATGCATGTAACGTCAAATGCTACTGGGTCATCAACAGCATGTAAGTTCTTTGGAGGCCAATCTAAAAACTATGCGGCGGTGACTGGAAAAGGCGGCGATGAGCTGCTGTGACCGCCATGATCCGTCTGCCAGCATTTGTTTTCTGATGTGGGACGGAACAGCTGCCGTTCACCACTGAGGTCTGGCAAAGGGGCGCGACACATGATCCATCTGCCAGCAATGGTTTTCTGATGTGGGACGGGACAGCTGCCGGTCACCACTGAGGTCTGAGATCGGCGTTTTTCGTGGTGGTATGGGATGGTTCTCAGTGCTCACAGAGCCGGGATCACGGTGCCGGTCCGGCTGAGCTGTAACGGTGAGCAGAAGTCACAGCCAGTGCCAGATGGCTCCGTAATACGGATTAACTCAGCTAAAGAACTGGTCAGGTCAGCTGCACGTTTGCGTGTACTGAAACCGCAGATTATGTTATGTTTCGTCTATCAAAATACCATCATCAAATCACTTCTGCAGCTCATGTAAGATTTGTGTGCACTTCTCGTTTCCCTAGACACACACGCATACACACACGCATACAAAAACAACACCGTACTGCATGTATCAGCTACAGCCTGTTGGTGTTTGTACACAGGACCAGCTGCTCCGGGTGTGGGGAGGGGAGGGGAGAGGTCTCTGACAAGGCCGTGCCGCTCTGTGGTAAAACTGCTGCTGCAACTGTGCAGCAGCAGCAGCAGCAGCAGCAGCAGCAGCCGGGTTGGCCGCTCCGCCGCGGCCTGACTGGATCGTTAGATAACTGCGGAGTGTCGCAGGCGGCTGCTGCCAGTGACCTCCGGTAGAGTAGCAGCACAGCCACAGCCGGGGATTTCCGGAGAGCCACAACACTGGCGTCGGACCTTCTAGATACTGTTTTCGGGCTTTGGGTACGCCCTCACTATGCCACTGAACACCTGGCGGCGTGAACATTCCTCTGGGGTGGCGCCCGGTTCACTAAACAAAAATATTCTCCATAATCGTAGTTTTAGGCTTTATTTCCATATAAGAATGCACAGGAATGTATTTGATATGAAAAGAAGGTTGAGTAGTTTAGCTGATATTTCAGATCATAGGCATATGAATCCCCTCTGCATGGCCTTCCCCTGCGGTGCTCCTGCAGGCTCTGGTCGGCAAACTTCAAATGACGGCTGCGATCAGGCACTGCGGTAGGATCAGGATCAGGCATCTCGGTAGTTAGTCTGCACGGCTCACTGCACTGGTGACTGGTGGTCTGTAGATGACGTCATCGCTCCGTTTCGCTCCCGTTTCTCAAACGTCAGGCGGCGGGTCCCTGGACGGGGCGGCGGGAGACGGTGGGGTACGGCGGGAGATGGTGGGGTACGGTGGGAGACCACTCTTCTCTGGCCACCGCGAGCCAGGAATACCAACACAGACGTCCATCGGCATCACGTATGCCACGCGGCGCACGCGGCACGTGCCGTTTTTACCAGCACCGGCTCCAGACTGGAGTACCTGCCGGGTGCTGTTTGTCTTGTGATTTGGCACTAGGCTGACTGGCGGGACCAGAACAGGCCTGTCTGCCGGCCTGTTGGCTGGCCAGACAAACTGACCCCACTACCCCTGTCCCGCCGCCAACGCCGCCGCCAACGCCGCCGCCTGCCGCTCGCTGACTGAAGCTGGTTGGGTCGACGTGAGCCATAAACAGCCGAGTGTTAACGAGCGGTGAGGCGACACGCCAGCGTTAGTTGCCCATATCAGTCGCCGGCCCGGTGACCAAGAAAGCTACGGAATCACTCGCCATTGACACGTGGACAGCGAATTGGCCCGACAAGTGAGCAGGGCCCGAGAGTGACTCGAGAAAGTGCCGCCGCGTGCCCGGCGCCGGCGGCGGACCTCAGATTTATCTCCTCCCCGGCCCCGTGCAGCCGGTCGCCGTTCCGCCCCACTGACACCGTCTCCCCGCCGACAGCGCTGCCCGAGAGCAAGCACAACGGTGACATCGACTTCAACGAGCGCTTCCACTGGAGCCAGCCGCTGCAGATGCGCAACGAGTACCGCGCCGCGCTCATCAAAGGTGAGATTCTGAGGGCAGCGCACTGGTGCTGATCGCCTTGTCCGCAGACCGGCCTGCTGCTAGCCATGCAGCCAGCTGGTGTTCATGTTGCCTGTGGTGGGTGGTAGGTCGCTCTGGTCAGCGCAGACGGTTCCTTTACAGAGAGGATGAGACGCTACTAAGGGAGGAGAAGGGTAGTGAGGCCCTGCATCAAGATTAATGCATTTGCCTCATGACAGAGACATAGACATATACGTATATTTGGGTCATCCACAATGAAATTGAGGCTACTAAATCCCATCGTCATCAGATATGACGATATCATGATATGACAACATACCATGTGAACATTCACTGAGCTGAGCTCTAATATTAGATACTGTGTCAAAACTCTTTGGTTTTATGCAATGACGAACTGGGTTGTTGATCTATGCCATCAATAGAGTGTTAAACCAGAGTCGCCCGCTGACCAACCCCGCGTCTTTCGCCGCCAGGCCTGCCGTACCCCATCCTGACCGTGGGCGAGTACCTGAGCACCAACTCGGAGGGCTTTCTGTGGGGTCAGAAGCTGCGCGTGGCCGGCTACTACACCCACATCATCATCTGGTGAGCATGACGTCACCGTCCACTCAAAGAACCCTCTCGCGTCACTTTCACCGCCGGCGCGCCGCCGCCGCCGCCGCTGAGGGTGCTCACCGATGTCACCGCGCCGCGCGACAGCTGCATACCCGAACATCGAGCAGAGACACGGCGCCGCGATCCGCGTAGCTGGCGGCGCTTCTCACGATTAAAATGATACAACAATCAGCTCCGGTGACGTGCTAATCGCGTGCGTGGCGAGGCGCGGTTACCGGCGGCCGGTAAAAAGGCGTCGGTTTGACGGATTTCCTGCGTTTTTCGGAGACGGCCGTGGGCTGCGGTGGCGAGCCTCCCCCAGTGTCCGGTGCGCCGGCCGGCCATCTGCAGCTCGTGACGCACGGGGTGTGATAGGAGGCGTGGGAAGGCGCTGCAGAGGCTGACCCGTCTGACCCGGATCATCTCAGCAGAGGGTGGAGTCACGGCAGACGGCGTGCAGTTTCGCCGCCGCCGCCGTCTGTCTGTCTACGCTCCACATCCACCCTCCCTCCGCCGCGGGCCGCCGGCAACCGGTTGGTTTAATGTAGCACGGATATTGCCGTGATTCCGCAGCGGGCGTCCGTCCGTCCGGCTGCAGTACCCCTGATGACGTCAGCGGCCGACAGGTCAGACGGGCGCCGCTATTTCCTGGCCTGTCCCAGACGGACGGAGTACTCCGCCGTCCGGGGAGTAGTGCCGCGTCTGGCTGAGACTGACCGGACTGCATAAGTGATAAGCCGCGCGGTGAATGTTCGGTCTGAGTGTGGACGTCACCACGGTAGGAGAGGCGAGCGACAGTGCAGTCAGACTGTCGACCCGACAACAGTTGTGCCGAGTCACGCCGGGATCGGCTGGGTTTATCATGATCCCGATGCTCAGCATGATCCCGGAGCAGAGTCACGCCGGGATCGGCTGGGTTTATCATGATCCCGATGCTCATCATGATCCCGGTGCGCCGAGTCACGCCGGGATCGGCTGTTTCAGACTAGCCGTTATGCAACCGCTGAAACCGGTGACTGCAACTCGTTTGGCCTGCATTTGGTCGCGGCTATAAGCATAGTAAAGCGGCTCTGTAGACGCAGACGCCGTAAAAGCATTGTGGCAGCCTCTGCGCAGCATTCAGCCTTGGAGGATCTGCGCAGCCTTGGAGGATCTGCTGAGAACATGACGTCATCCCTCGCTACCATCACCATCAGGGATTATTTGCAGGCTGCTGCAGGCTTCTATTGTCCGCGTTATTTTTCATTTAACACTTACCATCTTTGTAACTGGCCTCTATCCCCGTAACACACATCGGTGACAAATCGAAGAACAGGCTTAGCTCACATAAAATGGCGGCTGAGCTACCAGCGGTACACAGAAGTTAGCGCCGCTGCCGGAGTCGTCGGGAGTCGGCCGTCGCCTTTGTTGGCTGGCAGTGCAGACCCTCCCTGGAGACCGGGCGTCGAGCGGCCAGCTTTCCTCCCGCGCGGCGGTGAAAGCAGCATTGGCGCGCACCGCGCGGCCGGCGGTCTGAATGGTGCCGTGCCACCCGCTGCTGTGGTGACGGGGCGGCGATGGATCGCCGGCCGGCCACTGACCGCCGGGCTTCCCAGGGTCGTCACCCCGGTCTCCTCCTCCGGCCGGGCGGGATCACGGCCAGCAGAACCGAGTCTGGCGGGTCACACGGGGCTCACGGGGCTCTGCCGGGCTGTGACAGCTCTGATCGGGTGTCTGACTACCGCAGACATTCCGCGGCATGCCTCTCCCGCGGCGGACGGGTCCAGCTGAAAATTACCGCGCTGCGGTGTAGATACACATGGCTACAGTTGCTGGATACAGACGACCGAGACGCTGGATACAGACGACCGAGACGCTAAATACATAGCACTGTCTGTGGAGACACCAGCCGTGGTTGTTGGATACAGACCGACGATCTCGAGACGCTGGCTGCCATCAAGAGGGGCGTAACACGCCTCTCTCCAGACTCGCGGACTCCAGACGTGTCTCTCCAGACTTGCGGCACGTTTGATCTCGGTCTGTTGCACGGCTGAGTTCGCAGCCTCCCAGTCGGCGGGCAGGTGGTCCGATCGGTCCAGTTTTTCAGTGTTTACGCACCGTTGTCCCAATGTCATCTCCGGCGACCGGCGGGCGACCAACGGGACATTGTTTGTCGGCACCACCGGCCTCCGCGAACAGCGGTCTCTCCGCGCGGGATGCTCCAAATGAACCCGACCGGCCCGATCGGATCGGAGCCAGCCTTCAGACGCTGCAGATAAACTGGTTCAACTGCACTCGGTGATTCCAATCCGACTGCCTGCAAATGCAGTGCTGATATCGGCAACTTGTTTGGAAGTATACTGTTCACGGTTTAGTTTCCTATATGACCTGCTTTTGCATATATCTGAATGCAGTGTACTCTCCACAAGATATGCGGTCTGCATGCAACTTAAACGTATCCAAACATGCGCTGGACAAAATAGACATGGTGACTATTTGTACAGCGCCATTGTACAGAAATGCACAGCAACTCGAGACATTACTGGTTTATTGATACCAGGAACATTTCCTTAGCCGCTTATTCCATATTCAGGAACAAAACAGGTCCATACAATACGTTGCAGGAAGTTCCCACAATGGCCCATTCAGTGGCGCGCTGTGGCAGCGACCATGCAGAGCTCGCATAAGCGCGTGTCTGACTGGTATCCCACACAGAATAGCGAGCTCAGACAATCCACCGGTGGCGCATATCGCTGCTGCGTCAGAGGGCCTTCTCCGATCGGCCGCGGCGCCCCGGTGGGGGTGTCGGGCTACAGCGCTGTGCCGACCACGCACAGCGCAACACGCGCCACGCACCGGTCCGCCCCCGGTGGCGCCGCTCCACCCCCGCCACCCGCCACCGCCTCCTTCAGACGTCGAGCCGAACAATCGGGGGTCGGCGGGCGTGGGACACGCGCGCTGAGGGTGCCGTCACCTGGCACAGGAGCTGAGACGCCGGGTCGCCGTGTGCACGCGGCCGGGGCAGCGGCCGCCGGTGCGTCGCTTGCGACACGCCGCCCGGCCGGCCGCCAGCATTCACCGCGAGTCGGACGGGATGAGGCCCGCTTTGTGCGGCGGCCCGGTGGGGAAGATCAGCCGTAAAATGACGATCTCCGAGGCGGCCGACTCGGTGGCGGCGGGCACCCAGAGACTGGCGGCATTGCTGGCTAGTCAGATAAAGTTGGCCCCTCAAACAGAGGCACACTACAAGCACCAATAAATTTGGTGGTATTGTCACTGAGATAGCCTTGTGTTTACTTTCAAATACAAATGTAATGGCTTTCAGATTGCGACATGTAAACGTGAACGATGTTTGTTTGATTGCAATGTGAGAACACGACCGAACGCGTGACATCGAGAAAAGGAAAGCATTATAGGAAAACAGAATGTGTTGTGGCAGTTCAAGTTAAGGAAATCTGAGCCAAAATGGCCCTGATATTGTATCAGATGTGCGGTTGTTTGCATCCTGTTTCTGTTTATCTGTGACAAATTCAGCCAAGATTTGAATAGAACCGTGGGAACTCTATTACTTTACAAAAGTTGTTTTATGCTAGTCGTTCCATTATGCGTTTAATATGCGTCATTGTCTTCGTTTCTTTATTATGTCATTACAAATTTTAAATATCGCTATTTACTGAAAGTCATCTTCATTAGCTACGCTTTGGTAGAATCTTCCAGCAGGTGCTCACAGCTCAGGACACAGGCCGACGTTCAGGAACATCTGCCGCGCTCGGAATGCCGTGTCTGTTTTAGCGGCTCGCGTGTAAAAGGATCGCCTTAAAGCGTTACGCCTTTCCCTTTTCACGGCTGCCAGTTCCGATGATCGAGCCTCGGTGGATGGTACGACACGCGTCTGGCCACTATCATGTGTGAATACAGACCGGTCATGGCGCGTCCTTCACTGTGTTTGGAGCGCCGCCGGTCTGCCGCTGGCTCCGGTACAAGGCACAAGCTCCCAGACAGACTGTTCTTGACAGTGGCCGGCGAAAGAGGCGAAGGAAGGCTCATCTCCGGTAAATGAGCCGCTGCGCCGCCGGTCAGAGGAGGAGGGAGAGATGTGAGGAGGGGAGGGGCGCCAGACCGGCGCCAGACCGGCGCCAGACCGACGCGCGGCGCCAGGAAGGCGGGCGAAACTGGCCGGGTCGAGCGGGGCGGTCACCCTCGGACAGACGGGCGGAGAGAGAGAGAGAGATAGACTGGCGGAGACTCAGACACGGGTCGGCAGACAGGAAGGTGACTCAGAGCCACGTGACAGGAGATGATCAGGTGATTCAGATACGCAGAACGGAAAACGAAGCGAAGATTCTGAGATTATACCGTGGCGGTAGCGGGGTTAGAGGTCGTGCTGGTCGAGAGTCGCCAGGCCTGATGCGATACGACTTCAACTGAGAACTGCAGACTAACCTAAACCGGACTAGCACGTGACATCGGACATTTCGAACGATATGACTTATGCTGCTGGGTACCGCAAAAGAGCCTTTGCTTTATCACCGGCATTGACCTGCATAAATCAGTCTTAGAAGCGAGGATTAAGTGCTCAGTTTAAGGATTGGCCTATAGACATTGGATCGTCAAATATTTGAAGGATCCGCTTTGCTCCGCCTCCGTCTGTTATTGGATAGCGAACCTGGCCTGTAAATTGTTACGCAAGCAGCGGGCAGTGAGATGGGATACGTCCGGGTAAAGTCTGGGATCATTCGGCGAGGTTCATCAGACGGGCGAGCCAGTTCTCTACAATGGAGGCTGCCTAGCACGCTGAGGATTACACACTACAATTACATGTCACAGTCCGAGTACAATTACATGTCACAGTCCGAGTACAATTACATGTCACAGTCCGAGTACAATTACATGTCACAGTCCGAGTACAATTACATGTCACAGTCCGAGTACAATTACATGTCACAGTCCGAGTACAATTACATGGCACAGTCCGAGTACAATTACATGTCACAGTCCGAGTACAATTACATGTCACAGACCGACTACAATTACATGTCACAGTCCGAGTACAATTACATGGCACAGTCCGAGTACAATTACATAACACAGTCTGAGTACAATTACATGTCACAGACCGACTACAATTACATGTCACAGTCCGAGTACAATTACATGGCACAGTCCGAGTACAATTACATGTCACAGTCCGAGTACAATTACATGTCACAGTCCGAGTACAATTACATGTCACATTCCGAGTACAATTACATGTCACAGTCCGAGTACAATTACTTGTCACAGTCCGAGTACAATTACATGGCACAGTCCGAGTACAATTACATGTCACAGTCCGAGTACAATTACATGTCACAGTCCGAGTACAATTACATGTCACAGTCCGAGTACAATTACATGTCACAGTCCGAATCACTGCTTGGCCCATCAGAGATCACTGAGATGTCACTATCTTATCGCAGTCACGTTCTCCCGGGGCCAATAGCGCATTGTTGTGATGTTCTTTTTGTGTTCCTCTGCTTTTCGCAATGACTCACAAAACACATACAACAAATCATGTTATCCTACAGAATATGACTTCAAATAGTACAATGCACACTTAAATAACAAATATTAATATGAACGAAAACCTGCACTTATCATTTTCAGACGAGGGTGATACTTGGTAGAGATGGTTGTGAGATCCTCATTGTATACCCAAGATGGTTGTATACAGAAACCAGACTCGTGGCCTGGCTGTACCGCGCCGGTCGCTGGGACTCGTCTGTGAGCCGTCCCCCGTCTCCAGCCAGCTCAAATAATTCCCGTTACCCAACTGTCACGGCCGGCCGGCCGCCGCCGCAGCTATGAGCATGTGAACCCGTCAGGTTTCCCTCACGGCATAATTACGCGGGTCTGCGGCGCTCAGGCGGCGGCGGCGGCTCCAACAATTGTCGTCCAAGGTTTGTGGCGTGACGCGTGTCGCCGTGACGCGTGACGCGTGTCGCCGTGACACGTGACGCGCCCTCTGCACGTGCCACGGCCGTACGCACGCCGCTGCGTGCGCGGCACTGCCGGTCTGACCCGCAGCCGTGGCTGCACGTGCTGATGAGAGGGTGGTGCCTGACCCCCTGACCTGCCGGGACACGGCCGGCTTCTGAGCACGCGCCGTGCTCTGCGGATTAACCTGGGTGGAGCGCCGGCGGAACCGGCCCCACCCGGAAACGCTCCATCGACTGACGCTGACGGATGCTCGGATCCGTCGGCCGTACAGCTATGCATACTAACCAACCGAGGGGACAAGAAGCTTGATAAGGCACGCTTAGAGCCAGCAACCGGTAGGCACTCAGCCTGGAAGACACGAGCGTTTGACTGGTTTTGTCGACAAAACGGCGACAGCAGCAAACATATGTTGGGCTGTGTGTTGGGCTGTATTAGGGCATAATGACTCCCGCGGCCCGCACCATTGTCGGCCAGTGCAGAGCCGCCCACAGACCCTCCGAGCCCGCGCCTGTCTGGGAGTCGGTCGTCCGTCTGCGCCGCGTGACAGTCCGCTGTGGGTGTCAGATTATCTGTCTGGGAGTCGGTCGTCCGTCTGCGCCGCGTGACATACCGCTGTGGGTGTCCGTCTGCGCCGCGTGACAGTCCGCTGTGGGTGTCAGATTATCTGTCTGGGAGTCGGTCGTCCGTCTGCGCCGCGTGACAGTCCGCTGTGGGTGTCCGTCTGCGCCGCGTGACAGTCTGCTGTGGGTGTCCGTCTGCGCCGCGTGACAGTCCGCTGTGGGTGTCCCTCTGCGCCGCGTGACAGTCCGCTGTGGGTGTCCCTCTGCGCCGCGTGACATTCCGCTGTGGGTGTCCCTCTGCGCCGCGTGACATTCCGCTGTGGGTGTCCCTCTGCGCCGCGTGACATTCCGCTGTGGGTGTCCCTCTGCGCCGCGTGACAGTCCGCTGTGGGTGTCCGTCTGCGCCGCGTGACAGTCCGCTGTGGGTGTCCGTCTGCGCCGCGTGACAGTCCGCTGTGGGTGTCCCTCTGCGCCGCGTGACAGTCCGCTGTGGGTGTCCGTCTGCGCCGCGTGACATTCCGCTGTGGGTGTCCGTCTGCGCCGCGTGACATTCCGCTGTGGGTGTCCCTCTGCGCCGCGTGACAGTCCGCTGTGGGTGTCAGATTATGCGATATTTTCGTTTTTACCATCGCTGACGCATATTGCGGCCTTATCTGATACGCCGTGGCGGCCGGCGGCGGCGGCGGTGGTGGTGACGGGCTCAGCCGGGGACTCCACGACACTCAGTCGACTGGAATGTGTCCGTGGGCGCGCCGGTCCCCTGATCTGGCGGCTGGCGGACCGCGCAGTGGACCCCGGCGTGCACAGCGTGCACAGCGTGCCTTGTGCACAGCACGCCGCTGGTTCTGGTCACCGTTTCAGCTGGCAGGCCCAGCCCAGCGGACGCTGTGTCGTGTCTCTCATGACTGATATGTCCTTGGCTGTCGCGGCTGGGAACAGTTTTAACGGTCACTCACCGGGAAGTTGGCACCGCCTGGCTCCGTTTCCTTACCACCCGGCCATAGGAAGTTTAGTTCGGGTCGAACGGGCTTGATTGGCGCCAAGCGTAGCTCCGGCATAACTGGTGTCCTGAATCGCTAGCCATCGTGAATTGTTTCTGTACGATGATTAACTGCCGTAATTTGTCACCTACGCTGTTTTTTTTCTTCTCCCCAGTTCAGAAGATTAAAGATTGTTTAATGTCAGCCTTAGAACAGGAAACAGATACACATCAATATGACGCCTCACGTTGCGTACTATTGGTTTCAAAATAAGCGTCCCGCTGGGTTAGACGACAGTCTGTAGTGAATACCTGCATTCTCGCCATTCCCGGTCGGTCTGGGAGGTAGGCTGTCCGCCACACTAGTGCTCGGCGGGACAGCCTATACAGCTTGGCTACACTGACGCTACATTCTGCCTGTATAGGCTGTTCCGCGCAGCATTGTTGTGCACCGTACAGCCTAACTTTTCAGGCGGTTCAAAACGGCCGGTATTCACTACAAATTAACTGCTGTGCCGGCCAACCCAGCGGGACGCTTATTTTGGAACCAATAGTACTGCTTATTGACCTATCTTCATTTAAACAATGCCACTGAGTGAATGTTATTGTATGTATCATGTCATTATTTATTTCCTGTCATCTCTCCCTCTGACTGACTCGACTCGGATGTGTGCGCAGGACGGCGTTCGCCTCGTGGCTGCTGATGAACCTGCTGCTGATCAACGTGCCCCGCTACGGCGCCTACATGATGGTGGTGACCGGCGCCCTGATGGTGGCCGCCTGCGCCCTCTACACCTGCCTCAAGCCCAGCCGGCCGCTCGCGATCCGCTTCGAGGACGCAGTGCTCCAGATGACGCTCGGCTGGCAGTTCTATCTGGTGCTCATATCAGGTTCGCATAACGATAACATGACAACATGACATAAATCCAACAATTTAGTGGATTGTTCTTGTCATTTTCTTAGTGATCGCAAACGCGGAATACGCAAAGCGCATAAAATTATATGTGCGATTCCGACGTAATAAGTGCGATAAAATAACAAGACAAATTAATATGGAAATTCCTATTTGAATCGACAGTAAATTGTGATGCATCATATCGAATTCTGCAAATTAAGGATATCAATTAAAATATCAAGGTTGGAGGATAATCGGCAGTCCGTTGTCCAATGAACATACCGCACTTAATGGTTGGCTGCCAATTTTCCTTGCCGTATCAAAGGCTTGCATCATTTCAGGAAATTTGTCTTCTGACTAACCGTATAAACTAACACGGCAATTCCTTGCACATGCACCCGTTCCGCTTGCTCTGTCCTTCCCACGGCTGTGACGTCTCTCGCCCGTGCTCTGCAGGCATCATCTGTATGATGGTGGGCGTGGCGGCGGCACTGGTCGACCTGGTGTACCCGCACACCTTCTCCACCATCCTGGAGGTGGACTTCGGCACGCCGTACGACCGGCACATCCTCATCGTCGAGTCGGAGGCGTCCCGCAAGCGGCGCACCATCAAGATCCCCAAGCTGGAGGAGCCCATCAGCGCCGGCATCGAGGCCACCACCAAACTGATCCGGTGAGAACCCCCGCCGCCGACAGGCGATCGGCTGCGTGTGTGGAGCGGAACTGCAGGGATCAAGGACACCCGGCCGGATGTTGGGGTGTCAGAAGGATTAGCACAGCCTACCGTCGGACTGCAGCCAGCGGGTGGTGGTGTTGTTTCGGGTTATGTGGTGGTTTCCGACACATTCAGAGCTTCAAACGGTGGGTGGCGGTCTGACTCAGCTCCTGTTTATGTTGCAGACGTCTTTCAAAGCGGGGCAAGGACGACAGCAGCACCGACCCGCGCGGTGGCGTCGACAACGTCGCCTTTGAGATGGACCCTGCCAAGGCCCCGATGCACGCCAAGCTCAGCAAGCGTACCGACTCGAAGAAGTCGGCCAAGTCGTTCAGCTTCAAGCGCAGCAGCCACCACCTGGAGGTGCCCCAGGGCGGCTTCGACCCTCCAGCGGTGGTAGGCAAGACCGCTCTGGAGCGCACCGACTCCAAAATGTCCAATGCCTCATCAATGTCTACCAGCTCGTTTCCGCTGCCGGAAGGCGACCACCCGAGCTTCCAGGAGCAGTTCCGCCGGATCCGGCAGGCGCGCCGCGACTCGGCCCAGTCCACGGCGTCCAGCGTGTCGTCCGGTTGCGGCGCCTCGGGTCTGTCGCGCGCCGGCTCCTCGCGCGGCAGCAGCCACTTCCTGAACGTGCCCGTCGAGAGCTGCCCGTCCGGCGGCCTGCACGCGCCACTCGAGAAGCGCGACTCGCGCACCTCCAACATCATCGTCTTCCACACACAGGACGCCCGCGGACATCTCACCAGGTGAGGCCCAGGTTACCAGGCGAGGTCCAGCTCACCAGGTGAGGTCCAGCTCACCAGGTGAGGTCCGCGACACGCCAAACGGGTCTGCAATGACATGACTATGCTCGTTTGATTTAGTCCTCTACATTTATTCCCAGCGTCATCGCACAAGGTCAAGTGCCGATCATCTAGCGATCATAAAAGACAAATACCTGTGTCTGAGCTCTGAGAACAAGAATCTCTCTAAGTCAGAGACAGATAGGTCTGCCGGCACTAAGTCCCCGCTTCCTGGTACTGGTCCCTTCCATTACGAGTCATGCTTTGAGCAACTGGCTCATAAATAAAATGGCGCCAGTCTGCAGCTTTCCAGCAGCCAACCCGCGTGAATGTCATGCCGAGGCCATTGGGCCGGTAGTTTGGGCTGTCCCGTGGCGAATTGATTGAACATGAAGCGGCCAGTATTTAGTCACGTGGATGCTAGCCCGGTACCGCCCACGGCATGGTGTTGGGTTTGTATTTAGAGGAGGTTGGAGGAGGGAGGCATCGGCTGAAGTTCTAACATGGTGTGCTCTCCTCTGTTGCAGACGTCAGTCGACGGATCCGGTGCCGGGCTCCCGTCGCGCATCGTGCGACCCGGCGCCGGACGTGTGAGAGACGCCAGAGACGCGCGAGAGGCGCGAGAGACGCGGCGTCTCCAGCCGTCCCCAGCAGGCATTACCGACCCGAGTAGGCAGCGTAGACACGTGTGATAAAGTGATATTACACGTGTGATAAAGTGATATTAATGTGATGCCGGTCACGCTCCCTCGGCATCGGAAAACAGCGGCGTCATCGAACAGACAGCACCGGCGGCATCGGACGGCCGCCCCGTCATCAGGGCGGTCGGTCGTAGGCTGCCGGCAGTTCGCTGTTGGTTGAGTCCGGCCGGCTCTGTCGCCTGAGTCCGGCCGTCTTTGTTGCCGGCTAACGGTCTGGCGGCGAGGAGCTGAGAGCGTGCCGGAGCTGCGCGATGTCCCGATCACGACCGGGCGGCCCCGGTGGCGGTAGTCCGGGATTTCCTGCGCCGTCCCACACGCGCGTGGAGCTTCAGCGACCGGGGAACTCCTTGACAGGAGCGTCGGTCTGCCGATCCTGGCCGCGCCGTGGGCGGCGCACGGATCCGGTGACGTCACACAGAGCACAATGCGGAAATTACGTCACGCCAGGAGCGAGGCTGATGGAGTCATCGGAGAGTATTTATCTTTCTCCGTAACGTTCTATGGAGCGTTTAAGCCTGAATAAGTGCCCTATCATCCGATACTGATGTCTGAGAGTGTTTGTTTTATACGAGCCAAAACTGCTTGGTGGGTGGAATGCAATGACGAGGTGAATCCGGTGTGGAGAGGTCCAAATTGTCCTGAGGTTTAACTGTTGTGCCTATGGCGCCGATCGTGTGACACCATACGTGCATACCGATGCCATACGAGTAGGAGGGATCGAAAACTGCCGCCCGAGTCGTGTGTTGATCTACTTATGGACTAATTGCGTGACCTCCTACACTAACGGTTCTGCCTAGTGAACCTCGACGAATACACGAACCATTATCTAAGTCTCGCCTTATGTGGCTGTCGGGCGGCCGGCGCGTGCGGTACCGACAGTGGCTGCAGTGTTGCACGGCTGCAATACTGCACGCACGGTCGGCGGCGGGCGACCTCGGCACACCCCGCCCAGGAAACGGTAACGACGCGACCCCGTCCGCCGAGCGGCGGGGTTCGACGCACGACTAAGATTCGAGTACAGCCAGTCGGCCGGATCACCACCGCTTTACAGACATGATGAGGCGTGATTTGGTACAGCCTTCTAATTTCAGCAAGATGAAAGCCGTATTTGCCGCACGACATTAAAATGCCGAGGGATGAAATGGAAAAGCATGTCTTCTTGTTCTAGGCTCCTGCCCTATGACCCTATCGATGACTTCAGTGCCACATTTGCATGTCCGAGCCAGGCTATCAACTCATTACAAAAATACCAAAGTTGCTTTCATCTTATGCGTTTGAAGGCACATTCGAACAGATCGGCAAGCTTTCGCGATATCTGGGGATATCATAGGAGCCCATCCCAGAGCACGGCGTCTCAGAACAGAGCAACATTATCTGAAGCGTCTCAGATCACTCATAACCCCCCCCCCCCCCCCCCCCCATAGTCAGCTGGTGACCAGCCGCGCTCCAGCTGACTCTGAACCGCAACATTGCATGTCCCGGAAAAGCGAAATCACCGGGCAATCTCGCAGGAAAGTGTTGCGAAGGCTACAGCCCCAAGGTCTGGCAGCACCCCACCAGAGCAGAGCGGCCACAACACACAGCACAGAACACACACGAATCCACGGCTCACAGAGTGGCACGGCACGGCACCAATTACAGAAACAATCCGCCTAGGAAATTACACTCACCGCTGGCCGTGCTGCCGGCACATTAACTCTGATGCCGAGGAAATCAAGCAAATTCACACGGCGTTTTCTTTAAATATCCACCACTTCGCAGATCAGATTGCGGAGTTGAAGTACATCCCTTAGAGGACACTGACGCTCCTTAGAGGGTCCAGACTCCAGACTCACAGAGGGCACATACCCCCAGAGGAAGGTGGCCTTGGCTTAGTAGCGGGAAAACACGGAGGGGATACAGAGACAATGGGCAGTGGGCACGCCCCAGCTGCGCTGTGAAGGCTGCTGATCAGTCGGTGCCTGAACAGACGGGAGCACTATCAGGGAGGCGGGGGAGCACGACCCAGCTGTGATGTGAAGGCTGCTGATCAGTCGGTGCCTGGGCAGACGGGAGCACTATCAGGGAGGCGGGGGAGCACGACCCAGCTGTGAAGGCTACTGATCAGTCGGTGCCTGAACAGACAGGAGCACTATTAGGGAGGCGGGGGAGCACGACCCAGCTGTGTTGTGAAGGCTGCTGATCAGTGGGTGCCTGGGCAGACGGAAGCACTATCAGGGAGGCGGGGAGCACGACCCAGCTGGGCTGTGAAGGCTGCTGATCAGTCGGTGCCTGAACAGACCGGAGCACTATCAGGGAGGCGGGAGAGCACGACCCAGCTGTATTGTGAAGGCTGCTGATCAGTCGGTGCCTGGGCAGACGGGAGCACTATCAGGGAGGCGGGGGAGCACGACCCAGCTGTGAAGGCTGCTGATCAGTCGGTGCCTGAACAGGCCGGAGCACTATCAGGGAGGCGGGGGAGCACGACCCAGCTGTGTTGTGAAGGCTGCTGATCAGTCGGTGCCTGGGCAGACGGGAGCACTATCAGGGAGGCGGGGGAGCACGACTCAGCTGTGAAGGCTGCTGATCAGTCGGTCCTTGGGCAGACGGGAGCACTATCAGGGAGGCGGGGGAGCACGACCCAGCTGTGAAGGCTGCTGATCAGTCGGTCCTGGGCAGACGGGAGCACTATCAGGGAGGCGGGGGAGCACGACCCAGCTGTATTGTGAAGGCTGCTGATCAGTCGGTGCCTGGGCAGACGGGAGCACTATCAGGAAGGCGGGGGAGCACGACCCAGCGGTGAAGGCTGCTGATCAGTCGGTGCCTGAACAGACGGGAGCACTATCAGGGAGACGGGGGAGCACGACCCAGCTGTGAAGGCTGCTGATCAGTCGGTGCCTGAACAGACGGGAGCACTATCAGGGAGGCGGGGGAGCACGACCCAGCTGTATTGTGAAGGCTGCTGATCAGTCGGTGCCTGGGCAGACGGGAGCACTATCAGGGAGGCGGGGGAGCACGACCCAGCTGTGAAGGCTGCTGATCAGTCGGTGCCTGAACAGACGGGAGCACTATCAGGGAGGCGGGGGAGCACGACCCAGCTGTATTGTGAAGGCTGCTGATCAGTCGGTGCCTGGGCAGACGGGAGCACTATCAGGAAGGCGGGGGAGCACGACCCAGCGGTGAAGGCTGCTGATCATTCGGTGCCTGAACAGACGGGAGCACTATCAGGGAGGCGGGGGAGCACGACCCAGCTGTGAAGGCTGCTGATCAGTCGGTGCCTGAACAGACGGGAGCACTATCAGGGAGGCGGGGGAGCACGACCCAGCTGTGAAGGCTGCTGATCAGTCGGTGCCTGAACAGACGGGAGCACTATCAGGGAGGCGGGGAGCACGACCCAGCTGTGTTGTGAAGGCTGCTGATCAGTCAGTGCCTAAACAGACGGGAGCACTATCAGGGAGGCGGGGGAGCACGACCTAGCTGTGTTGTGAAGGCTGCTGATCAGTCGGTGCCTAAACAGACGGGAGCACTATCAGGGAGGCGGGGGAGCACGACCCAGCTGTGTTGTGAAGGCTGCTGATCAGTCGGTCCTTGGGCAGACGGGAGCACTATCAGGGATGCGGGGAGCACGACCCAGCTGTATTGTGAAGGCTGCTGATCAGTCGGTGCCTAAACAGACGGGAGCACTATCAGGGAGGCGGGGAGCACGACCCAGCTGTGTTGTGAAGGCTGCTGATCAGTCAGTGCCTAAACAGACGGGAGCACTATCAGGGAGGCGGGGGAGCACGACCCAGCTGTGAAGGCTACTGATCAGTCGGTGCCTGAACAGACGGGAGCACTATCAGGGAGGCGGGGGAGCACGACCCAGCTGTGTTGTGAAGGCTGCTGATCAGTCGGTGCCTGAACAGACGGGAGCACTATCAGGGAGGCGGGGGAGCACGACCCAGCTGTGTTGTGAAGGCTGCTGATCAGTCGGTGCCTGGGAAGACGGGAGCACTATCAGGGAGGCGGGGGAGCACGACCCAGCTGTGAAGGCTGCTGATCAGTCGGTACCCGGACAGACGGGAGCACTATCAGGAAGGTGGGGGAGCACGACCCAGCTGTGAAGGCTGCTGATCAGTCGGTGCCCGGACAGACGGGAGCACAATCAGGAAGGCGGGGGAGCACGACCCAGCTGTGAAGGCTGCTGATCAGTCGGTGCCTGAACAGACAGGAGCACTATCGGGGAGGCGGGGGAGCACGCCCCAGCTGTGAAGGCTGCTGATCAGTCGGTGCCCGGACAGACGGGAGCACTATCAGGGAGGCAGGGGAGCACGACCCAGCTGTGTTGTGAAGGCTGCTGATCAGTCGGTGCCTGAACAGACAGGAGCACTATCGGGGAGGCGGGGGAGCACGCCCCAGCTGTGAAGGCTGCTGATCAGTCAGTGCCTGAACAGACAGGAGCACTATCGGGGAGACGGGGGAGCACGACCCAGCTGCGCTGTGAAGGCTGCTGATCAGTCGGTGCCTGAACAGACGGGAGCACTAGCAGGGAGGCGGGGGAGCACGACCCAGCTGTGAAGGCTGCTGATCAGTCGGTGCCTGAACAGACGGGAGCACTATCAGGGAGGCGGGGGAGCACGACCCAGCTGTGAAGGCTGCTGATCAGTCGGTGCCTGAACAGACGGGAGCACTATCAGGGAGGCGGGGGAGCACGACCCAGCTGTGTTGTGAAGGCTGCTGATCAGTCGGTGCCTGAACAGACGGGAGCACTATCAGGGAGGCGGGGGAGCACGCCCCAGCTGTGAAGGCTGCTGATCAGTCAGTGCCTGAACAGACAGGAGCACTATCGGGGAGACGGGGGAGCACGACCCAGCTGCGCTGTGAAGGCTGCTGATCAGTCGGTGCCTGAACAGACGGGAGCACTATCAGGGAGGCGGGGGAGCACGACCCAGCTGTGAAGGCTGCTGATCAGTCGGTGCCTGAACAGACGGGAGCACTATCAGGGAGGCGGGGAGCACGACCCAGCTGTATTGTGAAGGCTGCTGATCAGTCGGTGCCTAAACAGACGGGAGCACTATCAGGGAGGCGGGGGAGCACGACCCAGCTGTGTTGTGAAGGCTGCTGATCAGTCGGTGCCTGAACAGACGGGAGCACTATCAGGGAGGCGGGGGAGCACGACCCAGCTGTGAAGGCTACTGATCAGTCGGTGCCTGAACAGACGGGAGCACTATCAGGGAGGCGGGGGAGCACGCCCCAGCTGTGAAGGCTGCTGATCAGTCGGTGCCTGAACAGACGGGAGCACTATCAGGGAGGCGGGAGAGCACGACCCAGCTGTGTTGTGAAGGCTGCTGATCAGTCGGTGCCTGAACAGACGGGAGCACTATCAGGGAGGCGGGGGAGCACGACCCAGCTGTGAAGGCTGCTGATCAGTCGGTCCTTGGGCAGACGGGAGCACTATCAGGGAGGCGGGGGAGCACGACCCAGCTGTGTTGTGAAGGCTGCTGATCAGTCGGTGCCTGGGCAGACGGGAGCAATATCAGGGAGGCGGGGGAGCACGACCCAGCTGTGTTGTGAAGGCTGCTGATCAGTCGGTGCCTGGGCAGACGGGAGCACTATCAGGGAGGTGGGGGAGCACGACCCAGCTGTGAAGGCTGCTGATCAGTCGGTGCCTGAACAGACGGGAGCACTATCAGGGAGGCGGGGGAGCACGACCCAGCTGTGTTGTGAAGGCTGCTGATCAGTCGGTGCCTGAACAGACGGGAGCACTATCAGGGAGGCGGGGGAGCACGACCCAGCTGTGAAGGCTGCTGAGCAGTCGGTGCCCGGACAGAGAGGAGCACTATCAGGGAGGCGGGGGAGCACGACCCAGCTGTGGAGGCTGCTGATCAGTCGGTGCCTGAACAGACGGGAGCACTATCAGGGAGGCGGGGAGCACGCCCCAGCTGTGTTGTGAAGGCTGCTGATCAGTCGGTGCCTGGGCAGACGGGAGCACTATCAGGGAGGCGGGGGAGCACGACCCAGCTGTGAAGGCTGCTGATCAGTCCGTGCCTGAACAGACGGGAGCACTATCAGGGAGGCGGGAGAGCACGAGCCAGCTGTGTTGTGAAGGCTGCTGATCAGTCGGTGCCTGAACAGACGGGACCGTTCGCGCGGCCGCAGTAAAAACACGGCAGATCGCGTCGCGGCGTCGGCGGTGGCTAGTAGACATATATCAAGGTCAGCTGCCGCCCGGCCGGCCGGCGTGGGAGAGGGCGACAGGTGGAGGACCGGCGGCAGCCTCCTCTGTGATCATCAGGCCCAGGGGTCAGTGCAGCCGTGTGATCATCAGGCCCAGGGGTCAGTGCAGCCGTGTGATTATCAGGCCCAGGGGTCAGTGCAGCCGTGTGATCATCAGGCCCAGGGGCCAGTGCAGCCGTGTGATCATCAGGCCCAGGGGTCAGTGCAGCCGTGTGATCATCAGGCCCAGGGGTCAGTGCAGCCGTGTGATCATCAGGCCCAGGGGTCAGTGCAGCCGTGTGATCATCAGGCCCAGGGGTCAGTGCAGCCGTGTGATCATCAGGCCCAGGGGTCAGTGCAGCCGTGTGATCATCAGGCCCAGGGGTCAGTGCAGCCGTGTGATCATCAGGCCCAGGGGTCAGTGCAGCCGTGTGATCATCAGGCCCAGGGGTCAGTGCAGCCGTGTGATCATCAGGCCCAGGGGTCAGTGCAGCCGTGTGATCATCAGGCCCAGGGGTCAGTGCAGCCGTGTGATCATCAGGCCCAGGGGTCAGTGCAGCCGTGTGATCATCAGGCCCAGGGGTCAGTGCAGCCGTGTGATTATCAGGCCCAGGGGTCAGTGCAGCCGTGTGATTATCAGGCCCAGGGGTCAGTGCAGCCGTGTGATTATCAGGCCCAGGGGTCAGTGCAGCTCCGTCTCGTCCGAGAGTGGCTAGCCGCTCGGGAGAGGTGGGGCATGCCGATGAAGCGGTTATGGCTGAGATAGTGGACGATACTGGAGGCGGGTCTGACAAGGTGCAACTGGAGGCGGGTCTGACAAGGTCATACTGGAGGCGGGTCTGACAAGGTCATAATCAGGCATGCCGATGAAGCGGTTATGGCTGATAGTGGACGATACTGGAGGCGGGTCTGACAAGGTGCAACTGGAGACGGGATAATAACGGGACAAGGTCATAATACAGGCATGCCGATGAAGCGGTTATGGCTGATAGTGGACGATACTGGAGGCGGGTCTGACAAGGTCATACTGGAGGCGGGTCTGACAAGGTCATACTGGAGGCGGGTCTGACAAGGTGCAACTGGAGGCGGGTCTGACAAGGTCATAATACAGGCATGCCGATGAAGCGGTTATGGCTGATAGTGGACGATACTGGAGGCGGGTCTGACAAGGTGCAACTGGAGGCGGGTCTGACAAGGTCATAATACAGGCATGCCGATGAAGCGGTTATGGCTGATAGTGGACGATACTGGAGGCGGGTCTGACAAGGTGCAACTGGAGGCGGGTCTGACAAGGTCATAATACAGGCATGCCGATGAAGCGGTTATGGCTGATAGTGGACGATACTGGAGGCGGGTCTGACAAGGTGCAACTGGAGGCGGGTCTGACAAGGTCATAATACAGGCATGCCGATGAAGCGGTTATGGCTGATAGTGGACGATACTGGAGGCGGGTCTGACAAGGTGCAACTGCAAGTTGTAATGGCTAGAAGATGAGACACGAAGAAGATAATTGGTGTGATGAAAATGAGAGAGGTAAAGAGAGGGGATGAGGGAGGGAGGCAGGGAGCGAGAAACAGCGGATAAAGGAAGCAAAGGAGGAAGAGTTATGGTAAAAAATGGATAAACGATTTCGGCTGGTTCCCACTGCATTTAGCACAGGGACGATTTGCCTGCTGCAGCCGATCGGAGGAATGGTCACAGAGCGGTTCAGTTTTACCTTTATTCAAGGCGCGTAAATTTCCTTCTGGAATTTACCAAAACGGTTATCATATGTACGGAAGGTAAGAGACCAGAGTTTGTATTGTATGCGGTACATATGGGGTGATATGGAATCTGTTTATTCAGTATTGCTACTCTGACCTGTTAACTGAAGAGTGTTTTAAGTCGCTGGTCAGCACCGATAAAAACAAGCTAAAGTGTTAAAAAACACAATTCTGGTGCTGACCGATCAAGGCAATGCTATGGATTCCTTAGACGAATGGCAGAATGCATTAAGTGCATTCCGCGTACAAATGTCATTTATTTCGGAAATGCATCCATATTCGCCGATATTGCGTTAGATGGTGAAGCATGAGACTGGATATATCACCTTTGGGAGAAAAACTTGCAGAGAACCAAAATTGAGTCCACAATAGAAATATTCATGTATTAATTATTAACACGCGCAATGCTGGGGGTTAGCGCCAACCACGAACTGCCGGGGGTGATTCCCCCCCCCCCCCCCTAAGTTCTCGAAAGCCACGCAAGGTAGCGACAAGCGAAAATCGGTGTTAGATAGCTCGGGAGAAGCTCTATCGAAAGTATATCAGTCTTTGTTTAGGTCAGGTCAATATTGAAGTCACCAGAGGTCACCAAAGGTCACATTTCAGCTATATATGAATGTCCTTGATACAACTGCATATATCTCGATAACTAAAAGAGCTAGCGACACGAGGAAAGTGTTCGAAAGATGATTTTTGTTGGCTAAAGTTTCATCAAAATTGACCTAAGGTCAATAGTTAGGTCAGCAGAAGCCATTGAATTTGAAACATTCTCAAAATCGCCGAATTGTTTTTAAGGAATCACTTCTGACAACAGAAAGAGAGAGTAAAACAGATTTGACCATTGTGTTCGTCTCGTCGAGATGCGTCATATGATATTATGGGTGGCCTAGTTAGGTCATATCCAAAAATTGACCTGACCTGAGGCCAGGTCAAGGTCAGGTAATGATCTACTCTTACATCAATTGCTACCTTGATTGGGTAAAGAGTTATTGAAGAAAAACATACGTGGCCTGGGGGGTCACCTGAGTTGACCTTGTAGAGGTTGAAGAACAGAAATCTGACATAGCATTTGCACAAGAGTAGTGGATCTGGTAAAAACTGGTCAAATTTAGCAAATTCTTATGGATGTATACGTGTTTTCATTTTCCCCCATCGACTTATAATAGGAAGGTCACGAAATCGATCTGACCTTAGGTCACCGATATTTAAAAAAGAAATGAGATAACGAATTGTAGGTACTTATCACCAGATGACATCCTGTGAGTTTCAAACCGTTTGGTTTGACTGCTTTGACTGTGACACGACCGCAAACGTTTTTGGAGGTAGGGTCACTTGACTTGATCTGGTGACCTGACCTGAAATGACCCGGGGTAGAAAATGTCACACAATGTGGGTAATTGATGCCCAAACAGCTGTGTCAAATTTGGCGGCGCTGCACGCCGCTATTTTTCCGGTATTCATGACAAACCGGAAGGGGCGGCAATCCACCCCCCTCCCCTGGCAGTGCGCGTGTTAGGAAAGATGAGTCCATAGTAATTTGAACCAATGCATTGGTTCAAATTACCATTGCATTGGTGCAGGTCCTTAATTCAGCGATGCCTATATTTCCTTTCACGATAAATAATTACCGCAGACGGGACTTGGGAGGCCGTGTACCTTGCAGCATTTGAGGTGTCTTCAAAGAAGCTCTGAAACCTATATCATGTTTTGACCATAGACACGCTTCGTCAGTTAATACTCTCAACATATCGTATAAATCAGCATATGTCGACGGCAGGGAAAAATATATATTAGGACGTTTCCAGAAGGTTTTGTAATTTTGGGAGTGGTTCCGACCGTCGTCCCGGACCATTTGATACGATAGAATAGTGATCAGATGACATCCGCCTCCGCATTTCATCAAACTTTAACCGCAGATTCGTTTTTGTGTGGTACGTTTGCACCTATGACGGTTGGACTATTCGTGTACGCTATATTATCTGCCAATTCATTTAGTTTTGAATAGGTACCCTCGCGGGTGGATGAAACGCTATGGGTTCCGAGGCAAATTGAATGATAGTAATGAATCCAATGGCAAATTAGAAGCCTCCCAAAACATGAAGAGAATAACTTCAATAGCTTATTTTACATGGCGGCAGCTTGTTTTCGCTACTATTTTAAGTGATTACACATCCGATTACACATCTGTCACTTATAGCTGGAAAAACCACCCGAGTGACACTGACCACAACAGGTGTTAACCCTATTACTGTCGGGATGAAAAAGATACGAATCTGACGGGGGGCTTATTCGCCCCCCTCCCTTCTTCGTATCTCAGAAACCGCTGGTCTGATTCTCTCTGAGAAAGCGGCATTCGATTTCTTGGAGCATGACCTAAACTCCTGTATTCATAAATATCCAAAATTGTATCATAGGCGGATACAGGTAGCAAAAAAAATGGGGGAAAACATGCATTTTTAGATTCTTGCTCTGGGACGTTGTTTGAACGCAATTTTGTCATGTTGTTGGATTTCGTCACGTAATGATATGCTCTAACATATTATTCTATTTAAAGTTTTGGAAAATTAACCCAATGGCGTGATCAGGTAATTTCAAAGAGGGTATCTAAAGATGTCCCTATAATATGTCTTGCCGCTTTGATTTCTGTTTTAGATGCATATAATTATATGTATATGCATGAGAATGTAAATTATGGTAGTTTTTTATTTGTGCAGTGGCGTGCTCAGGAGGGGAAGGGGAGGGGGAATTGAGCTTTGTGTATTGTTATCTCTATTTGTGCTTATTGATATATTTTGTTATGTAGTATCACGCCATAGGTCCACAACTCCCCCTAATTGCATAGCTGTGACCGCCTATGCCCCAAAATACAATTGTGATCCATGCAGATGATATTGCAAGAAATTACCCACTGCAAAATAACGTTCAGGGGTACTAAACACATTGCGTGTGAACGGAGTCAAACACATGCCCACAAAATTCATCCTTGCAGTCGCCCTTGGGAAAACCAAAATTTTAAGAAAATATGAAAAGTGTGCATGGCATTGCTGAAACAAGCCACCAAGTTTCAAGTTGGTATATTTTGCTATGCAGTTACACGTCGTGGTTTCAAAACTCCCCCTCATTTCATCCCTGGAGGCGCCCATTACATTGGGCCATGCACTTACGTCCCACCCCTGGCACCGCCTATGCCACAAAATACAATTGTGATCCATGCTGATCATATTACACGAGATGGTCCACCGCGAAATAACGTTTTGAGTTACTAAACACCATGTGTGTATACACTTGCCACCAAAAATCCGTTCCTGGAGTCACCTGTGGAAAACCAAAAAAAACACCAAAAAAAACGTGTTCAAAGAACAGCTAAAAATGTTCACTAAGTTCAAGATTCTCATCTTTCATATTTAGATGAAATACCAGTGACCTAAAATGCCTCCCAAAATATGTCCCTGAAGGCGCCCATGTGCAATCTAAAATTTTGAAGAAAAAGATCAACATGTCTACAAATGGCATTAAGAAAAGGTGTGAAATTCGTAATCTCGTATCTACAACGGTTAGAGAATGGGAACTGATTCCCATTGAAAGCCGAGTCAGGCTGAAAACCTAAACATGTCCCCCAAAAACCACGCCTGGAGCCACCCCTGGTTAGCAGAAAATTGTGAAAATTTGCGAAAATGTGCCCAATGAATAGTTAGGAAAAGTCAATAAGTTGCAAGGCCGAGTCTTTACTCGTTTGGAGACAGGAGCGGAAAAACCTCAGCGGGGTCGTTTTAGCCTCCCCCGACACTAACCCGCGCACTGCAGGGGGTTGATTACCGCTCCCCCCTCAGGTTTTTCAAAGATAGCGAAAAATCGGCGGCGCGCAGCGCCGCCGGGTTTTCGCACACCTGTCAGGACATCAATTTTGCACACTTTGAATAAAAAAATATCCTAGAGTCATCTCAGGTCAGGTCACCAGACCAGGTCAAGTGACCCCACCTCCAAAAATGTTTGCAGTTGTGCCAAAGCCAGAGTTTTTCACCGATCAGTTTGAAACTTTCAGGATGTCATGAGGGCATACGTACTTATAATTCTTTTATCTCGGAATTTTGATAACGGTGACCTAAGGTCAGGTCAATTTCGTAGCCTCCCCATACTAAGTCAATGGGGAAATATACAAATGCTAAGGATATGCATGATATTAGTCCAATTACTTCTGGATAATGTTATTATAGGATATTATTGATGATCCAAGTGTAAGTTTTGTTCAGTGACCCCTATTGGGTCATTTAAGGTCATGCGAGGTCACAATCACTTGTTTGTCAATAACTCCGGACATAATGAAGATAGAGAAGTAAAACAGACATTAATGTGTTTTTCTAGTCAAGACACGTCTTCCCATATGCAACATGCCCTACTTGGGTCACCACTTGACCTTGACCTGAGGTCAAATTTTTAAGTTAACTTAACAAGCTTACCATGTATATCATTCAAAGCGCCTTGACAAGATAAACACAATGACGTAAACAGTTTTCTGTTATCTTTATTACATAAAAAGTTAATAGCGAAAAACGATGTAGCAAAAAACGTCATTTTTTCCTTTTTTGACCTCTGAAGCCTCAAACATTGACCTGAGATCAAAGTTGAGGACATCTTAGCGATTGAAAATTTCACTGTCTGACGTTTTCTTTTTCCGTTTGTTTCTAACTAGCATAGTTTCTGAGATATATGTATGGGAATTTCTGGAGCGATGTCCTAAATCAGGAAAAAAACTGGAAAATTTTACCTTTGATGACCTCTGGTGACCTCAATTTTGACCTGACCTAAAACAATACTGAATATTTTCGATAGAACATGTATCAAGCTATCAAATTCCGTTTTACGCTTCTCGCTACGTAGCGTAGTTTTCGAGATCTCAGGGGGGGGGGCGGAAATCAACCCCCCTGCAGTTCGTGTTCGGCGCAAAGCCCCTGCAGTGCGCGGGTAGGGTTAAAGGGATATTGCCACCTCCGGAGGATTTCTAAAAAGCAACTTAAATGAATAGTGGGGATCGTTTATCCTCAGGCTCAAACTTGCTCCTGCAGCACCTAAAGCAGGGTATCTGCAATTTATTTTGTATTTATTTCTGACTCCAAAACGTTGGTCCCAGCTGTGTTCAGTACTAGATTAACCTGCGCCGTGCTGGGGGGGTGTGTTTAGACCCCCCCTCAGGTTTTTTGAGGATAGCAGGAAAACGGCGGCGCGCAGCGCCACTATTTTTGGAACAGCTGTTTGGGCATTAATTGCCTACATTATGGAAACAAAAAATACCTCGGGTCATCTCAGGTCAGGTCACCAGACCAGGTCATGTGACCCCACCTAAAAAAACGTGTGGTCGTACCACGGTCAGTTCTTGGATGATCAGTTTACACTTACAGGATTTCATAATGTCATATATATATATACAGTTCGTTTATCTTGGATTTTGTATATCAGCGACCTTAGGTCGGGTCAATTTCGTGACCTCCCCATTATAAGTCAATGAGGAAATATTCACATGCTTCCTATTACAAGGTTACGCAAGATATCAGTATAATTCCTTCTGGATCATGTTATTATAGACCATTATTGATGACGTAGGTGTCATTTTTGTTCAGTGGCTCCTACAGGTTCAGCCGAGGTCATCAGAGGTCACCAACAGTTTTATGTCAATAACTCTCGACATAAGGACGATATGGAAGTGACACCGACATCAATGTCTTTGTCTCGTCAAGGCCGTCTTCTCGTATGCAACATGACCTACTTGGGTCACCACTTGACCTTGACCTGAGGTCATTTTGTGTTTTAGGTTGACCTAACCTGTTCAACACTAATATGAGTCGAAGTGCCTTCATGAGACAAACACGATGGCATCAAAATTATTACCTTGTCTTTATTGGCTAAAAAGCTATTCGTGAAAAACTGTTTTGTAAAAAATAGCCTTTTTGACATTTGATGAGCTCTGGAGTCTAAACTATTGATCTGAGCTAAAATCTGAGGACACCTTGGCGATTGCATTTTTCACCAAGAGCTTTCCATTGCTTGTTTTCGTTTGTGCCTAGCTACCATAGTTCCTGTGATATCTGGGGGGTTCTGGAGCGAAGTCCTAAAACTGGAAAATTTGAACTTCGATGACCTCTGGTGACCTCAATAATGACTTGAGGAAAAAATATCTAAGCACTTTCGGATGTGCTTATCGAGAGCTTTCGGACGCTTTTTCTGCGTCTTTCTAGCCCTTTTAGTTTTCGAGATAGAGGGGGGGTCTACCCCCCCTGCACGGCGAAGGTGGCGCCGAGCACCGGCACGGCACGGGTTAATGATGGCCGCTCTCATCCAGCGTCCGAATTCGCAGAGACTTGACCTTGAAAAGTATATCCGTGTTATAAGGTATTGGACACGAATCTCCAATGGCCCCAAAGTCGAGCAATAGCCATTCTTGCTGTTTTATTCATGTTTTATTATGAAAGAGGCTATGGTTGTTGAAAATATAATTAACGGTATACGCATTTTAATTTTAAAGTGCACTGACGGAATGGTGATGTTGAGTTTACAATATTCAAAAGCAAATCATAGTCCGCAAAGAAGTGATTCTGAATAGTGATGAGGCGACTCCAATTTTACGAATGTGTGCCAATCATGAGCGGTACGATTTTTTTTTTATCTAATGGGGGGAGTTTCAGGAACCACATTTTGCAGGTGAAATCGGACACGCTTAAACTACCGATATACACAAATATACGAGGCCAAAATTTGATGTAAATTCATCACATTTTGCATATAAACATTCGTACCGAAAGATATTGGCAGTTTCCTACTGATAAGCGATCCACGCTTATATCGGTCGGTACTCAGCAAGTATTCGATAACGAATTCAGTAAATTAGCCTCCCTACGCATTGTTATTTTATCATGAAGGTATGCAATATGTTTCCTGCACTCTCTTTTGCGAATATGTGCCAAAATGTGTATGAACAATCAACAATCATTTGAAAAAGTGCATTGAAATCGGCAGTTAAGCTTGGCACCGGCCGGCCGGTGCCAAACTAAACTACGGCGACCTATTTAGTCTCGGCGATTCGTTTACAAGTGCCCATTCAACAACGTTGAACAGATTGATGCAAAAGCGCCAGATGTTGCGCTTTCCAATAGTGGAGGGAAAATACCGATCATTAATTTTCCCAAACTTCCAACTTTGAATAAGGGAATAGTTTTATTTAAAGGGAGATAATCACCTTTTCCCACAACAATGGCGTTAGCACCTGCAATCGATAGACGAGGCCAAAATATGATGTTGTGAAGCGGTGTACTGGCCTGCTGATCGGCCTCAGCCACTGTAGGCACAGTCTACCTCAGGCAACCCTCACCACACTAGTCCAGGGTCTTGTCACCTCGCTAGTCCGTTACTGCATTTGTGTGTACGGTACATGTAACGCCGGTCAGACGGCGCGCCTGCAGAAGCTGCTCAACTTCGGGGCACGTGTGATCTCTGGCCGTGGGAAGTTTGATCACATCAGCGACGTTTTAAGAGAACTCGAGTGGCTGACGGCGGGCAACATGTATCTTTACCATTCTATGACCCTGTTGAAACGCATTTTAGTGACATCTCAGCCCGAGTCGCTTCATAGTCATCTTGTATCCAGACGTGATGTCCACCACCGCGAAACCAGGCAGTGTGACCAACTGCAGACGCCAGCGATCCGCACAGAGGCGGGGAGGCGGCGCTTCTTGTATTCGATAGTGACGGTTTTCAACAGCCTGCCCGCTACTATTCGTGACCTCAGCCCACCCCAGTTTAAGACCGAGCTGCGTAAGCACATAATGCAGACACAGGGGTGATTTAAATATGTAGGCGATTGTTAGTTGTTTTACTCGGTGCGTAACTGTATGTGTGTGCGTGCGCGTGCGCTAGAATGTCTGCTGACCCGATTCCACTGTTTTACGTCTTATAACCTGCGACCTAGAATAGCCCCGCTTCGCGTGGATTGGTTGCGTGACGTCAATACAATACAATACAATACGATTTAATTCATCACATTTTGCATATAAACATTCGTACCGAAAGATATTGGCAGTTTCCTACCGATAAGCGATCCACGCTTATATCGGTCGGTACTCAGCAAGTACTCGGTAACCAATTCAGTAAAATAGCCTCCCTACGCATTGTCATTTATCATGAAGGTATGCAATATGTTTCCTGCACTCTATCTTTTGCGAATATATGCCAAACTTTTATGAACAATCAACAATCATTTGGAAAAAGTGCATTGAAATCGGCAGTTTAGCTTGACACCGGACGGCGACCTATTTAGTGTCAGCGATTTGTTTATAAGTGTCCATTCAACAACGTTGAACAGATTGATGCAAAAGCGCCAGATGTTGCGCTTTCCAATAGTGGAGGGAAAATACCGATCATTCATTTTCCCAAACTTCCAACTTTGAATTAGGGAATCATTTTATTTAGTTCTTAAATTTAGATCACATCATTTTAATACCATAACGGTAGCCAAATAAATTGTTGCTAACAAAATCAAAAGGTGATTATCTCCCTTTAATTCTTAAATTTAGATCACATTTTAATACCATAACGGTAGCCAAATAAGTTGTTGCTAGCAAAATCAAAAGATGATTATCTCCCTTTAAAGGGAGATACTCACCTTTTGATTTTGTTAGCAACAATTTCTTTGGCTACCGTTTTGGTATTAAAATGTTGTTTTCTAAATTTAAGAATTAAATACAATTATTCCCTAATTCAAAGTTGGAAGTTTGGGAAAATTAATGATCAGTATTTTCCCTCCACTATTGGAAAGCGCAACATCTGGAGCTTTTGCATCAATCTGTTCAACGTTGTTGAATGGGCACTTATAAACAAATCGCCGACACTAAATAAGTATGGTAATAGGCCACTGTTAAACTGACGATTTAAATGCATACCTCCAAAGGCGCCCTCCCATAAACCTTCAAAGGTGCCCTCCGATACATATCGGAGGGCGCCCTTGGAGGTATTTGGGAGGGTGCTTTCAAAGGTGTGTCGGAGGTCACCTTTGGAGCTAGGTGGTATGGCGCCTTCAGAGGTGCATCAGAGGGCGCCTTTGGAGGTATGTGGGAGGGCGCCCTCGGAAATGTATCGGAGGGTACCTTCGGTAATATGTGGGAGGGCGCCTTCGGGAGTATGTGGGAGGGCGCCTTCGGAGGTGTATCGGAGGGTGCCTTTGGAGGCAGTGGCGCCGTCACACAACTTTGAGTGGGAGGGGCAGCCAGGGGTTCGGGGCCAGCCCCAAGGGCGTATTTAGGGGAGGTAAGGTCAGGTGGCGCCCTCAGCCCAGGTACCGCCCTCAGATCAGGTGCCGCCCTCAGGTCAGGTGCCGACCTCAGGTCAGCTGCCGTCCTCAGACTAGATGCTGCCTTCAGGCCAGGTACCGCCTTCACCCCAGGTACCGCCCTCAGGCCAGGTGCCACCCTCAGGCCAGGTGCCACCCTCAGACCAGATTCCGCCTTCAGACACCCTCAGACCAGGTGTTGGCTGTCGCCCTCAGACTACATGTCACCCTCAGACCAGGTGCCGCCCTCAGGTCAGGTGCCGCCCTCAGGCCAGGTACCGCCCTCAGTCCCAACAGGGCACCTCTGCCCCGCGTAGTAGGTCGCCTGGAATGCTGTCAGGCGCCCTTCCTTCTACAGGGGCGGCTAAAGAGAGCGGCCTGGAGTGGCCTAGGTGCCGTCCTCAAATGAGGTGCCGCCCGCAGGTTAGGTGCCGCCGGCCGCCCTCAGACCATACCAGGTGACGTCCTCAGGCCAGGTGCCGCCCTCAGACGAGGTACCACCCTTAGACCAGGTACTGCCCTCTGACCAGGTGCCGCCCTCAGACAAGGTACCACCCTCGGGTCAGGTGCCTCTGGGCGAATTTTTGGAGGCTTGAGAGAACAGGCGCAGGGTGAATTTCGGCAGACCTCATGGGTGGAGACAGGGCTGATTTGGACAAGCATGTGTGCGGGGCAGGGCGGCCTGGGACTTCCGCAGTCCGCATTCCGCGTTCCGCATGCCTGGGACTTCGGCAGACCGGGGAAAAGGGCAGGGTTGATTTTGTGAAGCCGGGGAACGGGGTAGGTGGATTTCGGCTGGCCCGAGTGCAAAATTATCTGTTTGCCATCCACTTCTTTAACTGAGGTGTTGTGCTTTATCGCGAGCATTCCTCAGTTTTGCTTTATCCCATTCATGAATGGAAAATACATGAACGACTCTTTATTGCCATAATTTTGATTTGTGTGTGCCTTTTAATTTCGAAATTTTATATTTTATTTGCTTACAAATCCTGGTCAATTCCATGAATTCCACGGTTCAAAAATATTCGAGGATATCATCAAGTGGAAAGAACAGTTAATTTAAGTTTTATTGTTTCGATTGTTATTTTAATCGTTTATTGTATAATTTCTTTGCATTAACTTCTTTGTTATTTTGCTATTTTTATCATTCCCCCGCTCAACAACACCTTTCGCTGACCTCACGCAACAACACCTTTCGCTGAACACACGCCCCCCCCCCCCGCTGACCTCATGTGGGGGTTTGGCGCCCTCTTGAGGCCTTGGCCCCCCTTGGCAGATTTATAAATACACCACTGTGTACATTTGTATTTTACTTGAGCATCACTGCATCATCGCGTACTTGAGCATCACAGCATCACTTCAGCAACACACAGTTGAGGTTTTCTGCCTTCCAATTAATCTGCTCCGCAGTAATGATGAGCAATGTTGAGTTAAAACTAAGGATGACACAGCAAATTGTATATTACAACACCGCACGCCGGGAAATAAATGGAAGAATGGTAAAAGGAAAGTGTGTGCCATGCGACTGCTCGGATGGGCGACAGCAGCGACATCTATTCACCAACGTTTGATAAGTAGCGTCATCTGTAGACTACGGGCTCTTCAGCGGATCGGGTATGGCGTACTTGAGCCATAAGTTTCTAAACGGAGCATGTGACATCCAGGGCTTCAGGTGCCCACTCCAGTGGATCAGCGCACTGCTTTGCACAACACTCTCGGAGAAGTGGGCCTTTTCATGAACTCCTGTTGGCAAGTAAAGTAAATAAGAGCATTTAGTATTTAGCAGGCAGTAGCCACACAGTTTGAACCTTTATAATGTATACACAAATGCCAAACAAATGAAGCGTATAACATGGCCTAAGTGAGTCGCATGAGTCAACTGTCCCATGCCTCGTGAAACCTTTATTATCCAGGTCAGTCTGCCCGATAACCCATTCCGCGCTAGCGCGGCTCGATAAGAGAAAACATGCCGAGCAACTGAACGACTGCATCTCCGCAGATGCAGCTTTACTATAGCTGCGCCCTGCAGTCTCCCTTAGGGACATCTCAGTGAGTCTTACAGATTCTGCCTGGCAAGTGGCAGGCAGAATCCAGATCATGCAGCACCCTGCGCGCACCCCAACGGTCGCACAGTGACGCTGATTCGCGATCGTCATGTCCTTTACGCTCCGCTTCCCTGGCGAAGTAACGGCCGACGTGAACGGCACGCCACGCTTCCTGTTGGTGACTAATCTCGCCGCGAGGTATGAAGCACGCTGTACCCGTTGCAGGTGTCGCCGGGTAGCTGCATTCTACGCGGGGACACATCGCTGCAATGTGATTCATACCGCCCTAGTTCTTGGTCCTATGTCTCGTCGCTCAACTCTCAAGCAACGTGCATCTTAACCCATGAGGGGTGGCCATCTTCCTGGCTTTAGTATCCCCAGCCGTTTGGCGCGGCGAGTTAATACGTTGTAAGCACGTAGACGGTCACCCGGTCCTTAAGTCTCATTGTATCCCAGTTCTTTCGTCGCATAGCTGCGAAATGGCTCTATCGGATCTGAGGCCATATCCTAACCAAACTTAACTAGAATAAATAGACGACAAAGTGTACACAACGAAGGTGGAGAAGGTGGAGCCTGTGGACCTGTGCGAGAACCTCGTGTTCCCAACACCAGCCTGAAATAACCAGTTAACACTCACCGAGTCCCTTGAGGTGCCAGGTGGGCGGCAGGGGCGTCACTCTCCCGTAGAACACCAGCAGCATGGCGGCATGTCTGGCCGTCGCGTCCGCTGCCGGTCCGGTGATAGACATTCTGGCAGAGGAGAGGTGTAAAGGTAGGTGCGGACCGGGTACAGATATCATCATTACTGAATACAGCGTTATTTAAGTACGAGACTATTCGTTTTGTTCGATGTCATTGACAAATTTATTTATTCTTTATTGAGAATAAATCACGTACAGGTGTACAGCACACTAATAGGTGAAGTCATAAGGTAACACACTTTAAACTGTACGATATAGCCACACATACGTTCATTCCCCCCCCCCCCCCCCCCCCCCTCCCCCTCCTACGTTCATTAACCCTCGCCAGTGATGGGGGGTTGATGCCACCCCCTCGGTTTTCGGGAATAATAACTCGCGTAAATATCAACCGATTGCGATGAAACTTTCAGTACCCTACTTGTGAACAATTTGACACATATTCTGAACACTTTAAGTTGTGGGTCACATGACCCGTGATCTTTGACCTGTCTTTCAAGGTCATGTTAGGCGCAACTAACGTCTCGTAGTATTGATCCTTGTAACTTGTGCAGTTGCATAGTGTTTGTTGTTCAGGAGCATATGCACAGGTGTTTTCAGGTGACAGTTGTGGTTTCCATTGAGATTGTAACCTCCGATGACCTCATATTACTTTTTTGGCTTCTGGCAGTTTCTAGGACATTTTGTGGCGCTGATTTCAAATATGAGATCCATTGTACATAAGTATATGTTTCACTGGGGTCATGCGCCCTAACAGGTCAACCGAGGTCACTGACCTCAAATGACCTTACATGACCTGACATGATGTTTTTGGAATTTGGCAGTTTCTAGGACATTTTGTGACGCTGATTTCAAATTTGGCACCCATTTAGCATAATGCTATGCTCATTCGCGATTCTAGCTCGATTAAATTCAATTTATACGCATTTACAATTTGGTTGAATTGTGGGTCATTCACATGACCTCAGAAGTCACCTAATGACCTAGGACCTTAAAATCGGGTATCAATGGCTTCCTCTCGTGACATTCAACACGCTCGTTTTTTAATCAAAGCTCTATTCCAATTAGGGGCGAAACGCTAGGGGGGATGGTACCAACCCCCCTCCCCCCTGCACGGTCACGCACTGATCGGACGCTGCACGGGCGAGGGTTAACACACATACACACGGCATGTTATAATAAATAAACATATGAGCACGCATGAGCCCCCTATCGCCGCCCGCTTTAAAGGGAAATAATGACCTTTTGATTTTGTTAGCAACAATTTCTTAGGCTACCGTTATGGTTTTAAAATTATTTTATTTAAATTTGAGAATTAAATAAAATTATTCCCAAATTCAAAGTTGTAAGTTTGTAAAAATACAAAACAAGTACCTTGTGTACTTCATGAAGGTCATTGACAAATTCGTCCTTCCCTACCATTGTTTACATCGAGTGCGGCATTTTTGGAGGCTCTGTGACGTTTTCGATCAAACTGAGCGCTGCTCGGACACACGCTAGTAGCGCTTTCGTTATCCATGGCAACCAGGCGTCAGCCAATCAAAAGCCAGAAAGGGAATACGTTCTGGCTTTTCATTGGCTCACGCCTGGTTGCCATGGAGAACGAAAGCGCTACTAGCGTGCGTTCGAGCAGCGCTCTGATCCGTGAAGCAATCCGTGAAGCATCCGTGATGCATGACTGACTATCAGTATAAGTCATGAATAACAACAACATGCAAACTATACCAACTCGAATAAAATAAGGGCGGAATTAATTGAACCCCAGGCAAGCTAGTATTCGCAAAGGACTCGGTACCGCGCCACAATAGCAAAAGGTGAGGGAAATGCATATTGGATACAATATTATTACATCACAAGTTTCTGAAGTGTCAACTACTATGAAATACAGTGATAAAATACCTTTAATAATGATTAACAAGAAAATTCAAACTTAAAAACAATAATTTGAATAAGTCCTTAATTAGCTTTCAACTCAAAATCATATATATTTTGCAATGCTACACAATAATGGCACCAGTGACGTCATTAACAAAGCCTGCTACGGGACTTTGGTATACTAATCAGGAACAACTCGCCACAATGGTTAAGTGCGCCGAGAAGCATGACAATGACTTTGTAAACAAATCGCCGACGCTAAATAGGTCGCCGTCGATGTGCATCGATGAGCTTCCGATTTAATTGCCAGTTTTGTGTTATTGTTTGTTAGTTTTTTGGGGAAAAATTATTATTTTTATGATAATATAAAGCATAGTGTTATATACAGCCACAGACAAGTTATACAATACTCCTAATGTTGAAAACAAATGAATTTATTTTCAAAAATTGAGGGTCGCAACCACTAACTATGCCGCCGTTGATATGCATCGATGAGCTTCCGATTTTATTGCCACTTTTTCCAATCGCTGTTAGTTTTAGAAGATCGCCGGGCATATAATCACAACAAGCAGAACGCACAATATATTTTCCCCTCCATTGCGTAAAAAAACAATACGGGAAAAGCCCGCAATTTGATGAGGATCAAAAGTACTTGCAAGTACCGGTCGTTAAAAGTGTGGAACGCTTATCAACTTTAACTTGAAATATCTTTCGGTAGGAAAGTTTTCATGTAAAATGTGATGAACTTACAATATATTTTGGTCTCGTCTGGCGATTTCAAGTGCTAACTCCATTTTTGTGGAAAAGGGTCATTATTTCCCTTTAAATCGCAACATCATTTCGCAGGGCAGCGCCCCGCCACGCAACCGGCCGGGCTCCAAGGTCAGGCCGGTCGGCCTCCCGGCAGGTCTGGCCTCCCGGCCTCTGGGTTCGCATTGTCTTGTCGGCGGGGTGGCGGAGGTCTCATCGAACGCTACTTAATTGGGATTGTCCCTCACATATTTTAACAGTGTCTCTGAAGCCGGTGTAGGTCGCTAGAAATGGTCGACTGCTTCTGGATACCTACTTGTGTGCTCGTTAAACGCAAGCGCTGCACGGCGAAACAAGCCACGCTTGATGCTGTCCTTGTTGGCAAGTCGGGCAGCTTCTGAACATTTTCAGAATCTTTCTTCATACTTCAACATCAGTATAGATTAAGTAACGTATGTTTTCCAATTGCTTAGAAGAAATTGTAATAAACGTATCAATCCAATTAACTTATTCAATTTATGCATTTTTATCAAAGGTTTGAGGTTGCGTCAGCAATAACAAACGTCGGAAATAATAAAAATATAATACATTTTATCAGTACATATCATAGATATACAAATGATAGAAACTCACTTTGTGTTGATTCTCAGCCAGGCGACGAGCTGTCGATCGGCGTGCATGAGGCGCCAGAATGATAGAAACTCACTTTGTGTTGATTCTCAGCCAGGCGACGAGCTGTCGATCTGCGTGCATGAGGCGCCAGAATGATAGAAACTCACTTTGTGTTGATTCTCAGCCAGGCGACGAGCTGTCGATCGGCGTGCATGAGGCGCCAGAATGATAGAAACTCACTTTGTGTTGATTCTCAGCCAGGCGACGAGCTGTCGATCGGCGTGCATGAGGCGCCAGAATGATAGAAACTCACTTTGTGTGGATTCTCAGCCAGGCGACGAGCTGTCGATCTGCGTGCATGAGGCGCCAGAATGATAGAAACTCACTTTGTGTTGATTCTCAGCCAGGCGACGAGCTGTCGATCGGCGTGCATGAGGCGCCAGAATGATAGAAACTCACTTTGTGTTGATTCTCAGCCAGGCGACGAGCTGTCGATCTGCGTGCATGTGGCGCCAGTATTTCAGGTTGGCGACGAATGCGCCGCCACTGAAGGTGATGCGCGAGCCCTTCACATGCCGATTGCGCACGAAACTGAAAAGGACAGCATATTACAGGCCGGCTGAACAAGTCCGATGACTGGGAATTACGATGTTGATAGTCATAGTGGGTATACGGCATACGCTGTCTCTAAGTTAAAGTTAACTGGTGCGAGTAGTTGAGTAGTTAAGGCACCATAATGGGAGCATATTCTGTCGCCCATTATGTCTTCAAAGCTAATGATCGCAGGGGCGGATCCAGGACAAAATGTCGGGGGGGGGGCACATCAGACGTCAAGGGGCCCTCGAGCTGAAAAGGGCCCCGAGCGTTTTTGCAGGTCTGAAAGAGCCTACAGTCGGTCTGAAAGTGTATTTTCAGGTCTGAAAAAGACCTTGACAAGCCTAAGAGGGTCCTCGTCAGGCCTGAAAGAGTCCCATACCAGTCTGAGAAGGCCTGAGAGGACCCTATGCAGGGGCGTCGCCGATACTTTTTGAGTGGGGGGTCGGCTGAAATGAAGGAAAAAATATAATCACATTTTTTCCTGCGTGCCTTTGCAGCATTTGTAATGTGGATTTGCATGTTACAGTAGGCACTTGTTATTTAGCGCCGCCAAGCGGCGATGAATTGTTACGTATTTGCCTGATAAAACCCATAAATATAGGCGATGGGCCATGTAGAGGATAAGAAGCTAAAAAATGTATTCATTCAATGCAGCGTTACGACGAACCGAAGACGATGGCGATGGCTTCTTTATGATGATGGCCACTGATGCGAGGCCGCGAAGCGGCGTGAAAATTTATTTGAAGTTTCGGTCGTGGAAAACGAAATTTTACTATTAAAACCAAACCGTGAGTGGAGCTAAGCTTCAGGTAACCCTATTTCCTGGTTACACATCGCGGTATGATGAAAAAGATTGAAATGAAGGTATTTTTCATATACATTAGCTGGCAGTCAGCGCTCAATAGTATGTATGATAATAACTGTATGGCGTATGCATATGTACCGAACTGTAACAAGCAACCGGGGTATTCGCCAACCACAATTTTTACAATTTGCCGTCCGACCATTTTTAATTTTCTTGAAAAATTGTACACTGGGGGTTTCAAAGGCGGTAAATTAATTGGTGGTGACAACAACACAAAACTCCAAGATACGGCCTTCCGAATTTTCCCAAGTTCACTGTGCAGACCTAATTTTGACGACCAATAACTCCGAGACTAAAGAAGCGATTTTGATAAACTTTTTGGTTTGGATCGGGATTAGTCAAAGAGCAATTTGGCAATCACGGATTTTCGATTTTCATTTTTTTTCACCTGACCTCGTGACCTACTTTTTTCGCCGTAACCTTGACCTGTTTGAAACTGAAATTAAAATTTTTGCCTGATGACTATTTGAGCTTCATTGATGCCTTTTCGTATAAAAAAGAATAAAAAAGTGGGGTTCGACCTGCAAAAACTATTTTTGAGCCTTGCAATGCTGACATAATACGCTGCTCGGGCACCTATCCGTCGATAACTTCGCATCTACTTGACATACGCTTTCGAAACAAAGTCTAGAGTGACTCCTGACGACGACACCTCTCGGTTGATGCCTGTTACACCGAGATCAGGTCGCCATATCACCTGCCAAGCCAATACAACGTAGCGTACCCAAACAGCGTATTGTGTCAGCATTGCAAGGCTCAAAAGTAGTTTTTAAAGGTAGTTTTTTTCCCTTTTCGGAAGGCCTTATCTTGGAAAATATTTGGGGATAATTTTTTGGTCATCCCCAATGAATTCCATGCCAATTTCAATTGAAGAGAGTTTCAATTGAAACTCTCAGTGCACAACTTTTGAAGAAAATTAAAAATGGTCGGACGGCAAATTTTACAATTTTGGTTGTCTTACTGTGGAAGTCCCCAAAAGTAGTTTGTACACATTGAACCCCACTTTTTTACTTTTTGTTTATACGAAACAGAGTTCGCCATGGGCTGGGCCTGGGCTGGGCCTGGGCCGGGCCTCAACTTTAAGGAAATCACTGGGGTCTGGATGGGCCTGGGCCTGACAATTTTGAAGTAATGCGCGCGTCGCACAAGCTCAGGTCAGAGCTAAAAAATATGTTAACCAGCAGTTCGCTTACATAGCAACACACTGTTGCTGTGGCTGTGGGTTTTTTTTTGTTAGCATAGTTGGTTCATTGTTTCACATTGATAGTATACAAGTAAATATGCTAGGATAATTTTTTTTTTAAATAATGACATGCTTAATCTGAACGGGCCGGACCGGGCCTGGGCCTCAATATTATTAATTTGACCGGGCCTGTTCCGGGCCTGGGCTTGCTGTTCAGGGGCCTGGGCCGGGCCGGGCTAGGGGTTGGTGGGCCCGTGACGAACACTGATACGAAAGGACATCAATGAAGTTAAAATCGTCATTAGACGAAAATGTTAATTTCAGTTTCCAACAGGTCAGGGTCACTGCGCAAAAAGTAGATCACGAGGTCACGTGAAGAAAAAAAAAACAGAAATCCGTGATTGCCAAATTGTTGTTTTTGACTAATCCTGATCCAAACAAACAAAAAAGTTATCGAAATCGCTTCTGTAATCTCGAAGTTATTGATCGTCAAAATTAGGCATGCACAGGTCATTCGATAGGTTTTTGCGAGCATGCACAGATTAATAGTGAAACTATTATGCGCCATATCATTACAAACTTACATGAATTAATAAAAAAAATTGGAGGTGCCAACCGGCCTCTTTTTGGGGACACTTTTGTGATTTTTTTCGTCCATATCGTACATTTCGGCATTCATTATTTTCCCCATTTTTTGAAAATATTATTTTCGAATTCTCCGTGTGCTGTTTGACAACCGTAGTAATTGTCATGGAGTTATCATGGACAACAAACTGTTCCTCTGCATTTCCTGTATGGATTTTAAGCCTGCCGCTCACAGCGTCATCTATTGAGCGGACTTGCAATTAATGCACTAGGTGCAGTTTCCCGGCTGCGGAGGTCTGCAGAGGAGCTCCACACGCACTGAAATCAGTGGCGGCGGATAAGGGGGGGGGGGGGCAGGTGGGAAGCTGCCCCCCTCCCTCACTCAAAAAGTGGGGGGGGGGGGGGGCAAACATATGATCCCCCCCCCCCCAAATTTTTTTGGTAAATTTGTAAATTTGTCGATAATTTGCAAAAATTTGGTTCGATTTGTTTTCCTTTTTGACCGACAAAATTGACACCAAGTGCCCGAAGGTGCCCCCAGATAGCCTGAGGGGTCCTCTAAAGCCGACAAGAGGCCCTCATTCGGTCTAACGGGCCCTCGGAAGGCCTGCAACTTCAACATGGGCTGTCCGACGTCTTCCTTTGTAACCATTTAGAGGCCCTGTAAAATATAGTGACCTAGATCCGAGGAGATACCATTTCACGCCATTTTTGGGGGAGGGGAGGCCTTTGGCCGTAGGAAGGGGCCTTTTGGCCGAGGGGTCCCCCTGGGTTTCTTTGCCCCCTACCCCATACGAAAATACCTTCCGCCGCCACTGACTGAAATTGAACACCAGCAGATCCATGGAACTCCATGGAAAATGGATTTAAAGTGGGTGGGGAGGAGTGCGTGCCAAAAAAAAATGACTGCATGACCTTGATCCGCCCCTCGTAACAGGACCTGTCATATCTCCAGACGTGAAGCACAGTGCCTGTCCTGTCTCCAGACGTGAGGCCCGGTGCCTGGCCTGTCCCCAGACGTAAGGCCCGATACCTGTCCTATCTCCAGATGTGTGGTCCGGTACCTTCCCTGCCTCCAGACGTGAGGCCCAGTACCTGTCCTGTCTCCAGACGTGAGGTCCGGTACCTGCCCTGCCTCCAGGCCCGATAGCTGTCCTGTCTCCAGACGTGAGGCCCAGTACCTGCCCTGCCTCCGGGCCCGGTGCCTGTCCTGTCTCCAAACGTGAGGTCCGGTACCTGCCCTGCCTACGGGCCCAGTGCCTGTCCTGTCTACAGACGTGAGGCCCGTCACCGGGGTCTAAGACCACAACTGAGGGGATGAGAGTTGTGAATGTCCTTCCATTCCCGTAAATCATGGTTAGTGAGACATTTCTGGCACTCAAGGGTGTTAATTGAGCGATAAAGGATGCCCAAGGTCTCTGCATATTTCATGAAGCAGGTTATGGAAATCGATATTTCCAATAATCATAGAGATTTAAGGTGGCATCTTTTATTCACGGAATTCCAGCCCACTTAAGTGTCCAGTTGGCTCCCATGTAAGCCGTCAACCTATGTCAGTTAAAAGCATATCAACAATACAGAGACCATTTGTAGCTGACAAAAAAATCGATAATTTTAAGTCAATGGAGGAAATCTGCCGAATGGCACTTCTTGTGAGGCCCCTAAGCTATCTCCCCAAAGAGTATGTATCTCCTTTACCTGATGATGCTATGCTTTGCAAAAAGTTTAATTGTTCGGGAGATTTAATCTCTGAAAGTACTTATTTTAAATTTCTTCAGGTTGATTCTTGGGTCTCATTTATACAAATTATCATCGAATTCAACCATCAAAACAAACGTCATTTCGGTTCGAAGGCAGTATTGTTGAATAGCTGTTCGACGCTTTCTGAAAACTGAATCGGCTGATGTATTATTTCGACCAAAGAAACTCGGACGTGTTAACAATCTAGCAACTTCCTGAGTCCGCATCCCTTCTTCTCGTCCCCCGGTCTCGTCACTGACCGGTTCATCATGTCCCCCGGTTTCGTCACTGACCGGTTCATCATATCTCCCAGTCTCGCCACTCACCGGTTCATCATATCTCCCGGTCTCGCCACTGACCGGTTCATCATATCTCCCAGTCTCGCCACTGACCGGTTCATCATGTCTCCCGGTCTCGTCACTGACCGGTTCATCATATCTCCCAGTCTCGCCACTCACCGGTTCATCATATCTCCCGGTCTCGCCACTGACCGGTTCATCATATCTCCCAGTCTCGCCACTCACCGGTTCATCATGTCCCCCGGTCTCGTCACTGACCGGTTCATCATATCTCCCAGTGGAGCCACTCACCGGTTCATCATATCTCCCGGTCTCGCCACTGACCGGTTCATCATGTCTCCCGGTCTCGCCACTGACCGGTTCATCATATCTCCCAGTCTCGCCACTCACCGGTTCATCATATCTCCCGGTCTCGCTACTGACCGGTTCATCATATCTCCCGGTCTCGCCACTGACCGGTTCATCATGTCTCCCGGTCTCGCCACTGACCGGTTCATCATGTCTCCGGTTCATCATATCTCCCGGTCTCGCCACTGACCGGTTCACCATGTCTCCCGGTCTCGCCACTGACCGGTTCATCATATCTCCCAGTCTCGCCACTCACCGGTTCATCATATCTCCCGGTCTCGCTACTGACCGGTTCATCATATCTCCCGGTCTCGCCACTGACCGGTTCATCATATCTCCCGGTCTCGCCACTGACCGGTTCATCATATCTCCCGGTCTCGCCACTGACCGGTTCATCATATCTCCCAGCGGAGCCACTCACCGGTTCATCATATCTCCCGGTCTCGCCACTCACCGGTTCATCATATCTCCAGGTCTCGCCACTGACCGGTTCATCATATCTCCCAGCGGAGCCACTCACCGGTTCATCATATCTCCCGGTCTCGCCACTGACCGGTTCATTATATCTCCCAGCGGAGCCACTCACCGGTTCATCATATCTCCCAGCGGAGCCACTGGCCGGTTCATCATGTCTCCTGGTCTCGCCACTGACCGGTTTATCATATCTCCCAGCGGAGCCACTCACCGGTTTATCATATCTCCAAGCGGAGCCACTCACCGGTTCATCATATCTCCCGGTCTCGCTACTGACCGGTTCATCATATCTCCCGGTCTCGCCACTGACCGGTTCATCATATCTCCCGGTCTCGCCACTGACCGGTTCATCATATCTCCCAGTCTCGCCACTCACCGGTTCATCATATCTCCCGGTCTCGCTACTGACCGGTTCATCATATCTCCCGGTCTCGCCACTGACCGGTTCATCATGTCTCCCGGTCTCGCCACTGACCGGTTCATCATGTCTCCGGTTCATCATATCTCCCGGTCTCGCCACTGACCGGTTCATCATGTCTCCCGGTCTCGCCACTGACCGGTTCATCATATCTCCCAGTCTCGCCACTCACCGGTTCATCATATCTCCCGGTCTCGCTACTGACCGGTTCATCATATCTCCCGGTCTCACCACTGACCGGTTCATCATATCTCCCGGTCTCGCCACTGACCGGTTCATCATATCTCCCAGTCTCGCCACTCACCGGTTCATCATATCTCCCGGTCTCGCTACTGACCGGTTCATCATATCTCCCGGTCTCGCCACTGACCGGTTCATCATGTCTCCCGGTCTCGCCACTGACCGGTTCATCATGTCTCCGGTTCATCATATCTCCCGGTCTCGCCACTGACCGGTTCATCATGTCTCCCGGTCTCGCCACTGACCGGTTCATCATATCCCCCGGTCTCGCCACTGACCGGTTCATCATATCTCCCGGTCTCGCCAATCACCGGTTTATCATATCTCCCGGTCTCGCCACTGACCGGTTCATCATATCCCCGGTCTCGCCACTGACCGGTTCATCATATCTCCCAGTCTCGCCACTGACCGGTTCATCATATCTCCCGGTCTCGCCACTGACCGGTTCATCATATCTCCCAGTCTCGCCACTGACCGGTTCATCATATCTCCAAGCGGAGCCACTGACCGGTTCATCATATCTCCCGGTCTCGCCACTGACCGGTTCATCATATATCCCAGCGGAGCCACTCACCGGTTCATCATATCTCCCAGCGGAGCCACTCACCGGTTCATCATATCTCCCGTTCTCGCCACTCACCGGTTCATCATATCTCCCGGTCTCGCCACTGACCGGTTCATCATATCTCCCAGCGGAGCCACTCACCGGTTCATCATATCTCCCAGCGGAACCACTCACCGGTTCATCATATCTCCCGGTCTCGCCACTGACCGGTTCATCATATCTCCCAGCGGAGCCACTCACCGGTTCATCATATCTCCCAGCGGAGCCACTGGCCGGTTCATCATGTCTCCTGGTCTCGCCACTGACCGGTTTATCATATCTCCCAGCGGAGCCACTCACCAGTTCATCATATCTCCCGGTCTCGCGACTGACCAGTTCATCATATCTCCCAGCCGAGCCACTCACCGGTTCATCATATCTCTTTCAGCGGAGCCACTCACCGGTTCATCATATCTCCCAGTGGAGCCACTCACCGGTTCATCATATCTCCCGGTCTCGCCACTGACCGGTTCATCATGTCTCCCGGTCTCGCCACTGACCGGTTCATCATATCTCCCAGTCTCGCCACTGACCGGTTCATCATATCTCCCGGTCTCGCCACTGACCGGTTCATCATATCTCCCAGTGGAGCCACTGATCGGTTTATCATATCTCCCGGTCTCGCCACTGACCGGTTTATCATATCTCCCAGCGGAACCACTGACCGGTTCATCATATCTCCCAGCGGAGCCACTCACCGGTTCATCATATCTCCCGGTCTCGCCACTGACCGGTTCATCATATCTCTCAGTCTCGCCACTGACCGGTTCATCATATCTCCCAGCGGAGCCACTGACCGGTTCATCATGTCTCCCGGTCTCGCCACTGACTGGTTCATCATATCTCCCGGTCTCGCCATTAACCGGTTCATCATATCTCCCAGTGGAGCCACTGACCGGTTCATCATATCTCCCAGTCTCGCCACTGACCGGCTTATCATATCTCCCAGTGGAGCCACTCACCGGTTCATCATATCTCCCGGTCTCGCCACTGACCGGTTCATCATATCTCCCGGTCTCGCCATTGCCCGGTTCATCATATCTCCCGGTCTCGCCACTCACCGGTTCATCATATCTCCCAGCGGAGCCACTCACCGGTTCATCATATCTCCCGGTCTCGCCACTGACCGGTTCATCATATCTCCCGGTCTCGCCATTACCGGTTCATCATATCTCCCGGTCTCGCCACTGACCGGTTCATCATATCTCCCAGTCTCGCCACTGACCGGTTCATCATATCTCCCGGTCTCGCCACTGACCGGTTCATCATGTCTGCCGGTCTCGCCACTGACCGGCTCATCATATCTCCCGGTCTCGCCACTGACCGGTTCATCATATCTCCCGGTTTCGCCACTCACCGGTTCATCATATCTCCCAGCGGAGCCACTCACCGGTACATCATGTCTCCCGGTCTCGCCACTGACCGGTGTATTATATCTCCCAGTGGAGCCACTCACCGGTTCATCATATCTCCCGGTCTCGCCACTGACCGGTTCATCATATCTCCCGGTCTCGCCATTGACCGGTTCATCATATCTCCCGGTCTCGCCACTGACCGGTTCATCATATCTCCCAGTCTCGCCACTGACCGGTTCATCATATCTCCCGGTCTCGCCACTGACCGGTTCATCATGTCTCCCGGTCTCGCCACTGACCGGCTCATCATATCTCCCGGTCTCGCCACTGACCGGTTCATCATATCTCCCGGTCTCGCCACTGACCGGTTCATCATATCTCCCGGCCTCGCCACTGACCGGTTCATCATGTCTCCCGGTCTCGCCACTGACCGGTTCATCATATCTCCCGGTCTCGCCACTGACCGGTTCATCATATCTCCCTGTCTCGCCACTGACCGGTTCATCATATCTCCCGGTCTCACCACTGACCGGTTCATCATATCTACCAGTGGAGCCACTGACCGGTTCATCATATCTCCCAGTCTCGCCACTGACCGGTTCATCATATCTCCCAGCGGAGCTACTGACCGGTTCATCATGTCTCCCGGTCTCGCTACTGACCGGTTCATCATATCTCCCAGCGGAGCCACTCACCGGTTCATCATATCTCCCAGCGGAGCCACTGGCCGGTTCATCATGTCTCCTGGTCTCGCCACTGACCGGTTTATCATATCTCCCAGCGGAGCCACTGACCGGTTTATCATATCTCCCAGAGGAGCCACTCACCGGTTCATCATATCTCCCGGTCTCGCCAGTGACCGGTTCATCATATATCCCAGCGGAGCCACTCACCGGTTCATCATATCTCCCAGCGGAGCCACTCACCGGTTCATCATATCTCCCAGTGGAGCCACTCACCGGTTCATCATATCTCCCGGTCTCGCCACTGACCGGTTCATCATGTCTCCCGGTATCGCCACTGACCGGTTCATCATATCTCCCGGTCTCGCCACTGACCGGTTCATCATATCTCCCATTGGAGCCACTGATCGGTTCATCATATCTCCCGGTCTCGCCACTGACCGGTTTATCATATCTCCCAGCGGAGCCACTGACCGGTTCATCATATCTCCCGGTCTCGCCACTGACCGGTTCATCATATCTTCCAGCGGAGCCACTGACCGGTTTATCATATCTCCCAGTGGAGCCACTGACCGGTTCATTATATCCCCCGGTCTCGCCACTGACCGGTTTATCATATCTCCCGGTCTCGCCACTGACCGGTTCATCATATCTCCCAGCGGAGCCACTGATCGGTTCATCATATCCCCCGGTCTCGCCACTGACCGGTTCATCATATCTCCCAGCGGAGCCACTGACCGGTTCATCATATCTCCCAGTCTCGCCACTGACCGGTTCATCATATCTCCCGGTCTCGCCACTGACCGGTTCATCATATCTCCCAGTCTCGCCACTGACCGGTTCATCATATCTCCCAGCGGAGCCACTGACCGGTTCATCATGTCTCCCGGTCTCGCCACTGACTGGTTCATCATATCTCCCGGTCTCGCCATTGACCGGTTCATCATATCTCCCAGTGGAGCCACTGACCGGTTCATCATATCTCCCTGTCTCGCCACTGACCGGTTTATCATATATCCCAGTGGAGCCACTCACCGGTTCATCATATCTCCCGGTCTCGCCACTGACCGGTTCATCATATCTCCCGGTCCCGCCATTGACCGGTTCATCATATCTCCCGGTCTCGCCAGTGACCGGTTCATAATATCTCCCAGTCTCGTCACTGACCGGTTCATCATATATCCCGGTCTCGCCACTCACCGGTTCATCATATCTCCCAGCGGAGCCACTCACCGGTTCATCATGTCTCCCGGTCTCGCCACTGACCGGTTTATCATATCTCCCATTGGAGCCACTCACCGGTTCATCATATCTCCCGGTCTTGCCACTGACCGGTTCATCATATCTCCCGGTCTCGCCATTGACCGGTTCATCATATATCCTGGTCTCGCCACTGACCGGTTCATCATATCTCCCGGTCTCGCCACTGACCGGTTCATCATGTCTCCCGGTCTCGCCACTGACCGGTTCATCATATCTCCCGGTCTCGCCACTGACCGGCTCATCATATCTTCCGGTCTCGCCACTGACCGGTTCATCATATCTCCCGGTCTCGCCACTGACCGGTTCATCATATCTCCCAGCGGAGCCACTCACCGGTTCATCATATCTCCCGGTCTCGCCACTGACCGGTTCATCATATCTCCCGGTCTCGCCACTGACCGGTTCATCATATCTCCCAGCGGAGCCACTCACCGGTTCATCATATCTCCCAGCGGAGCCACTCACCGGTTCATCATATCTCCCAAAGGAGCCACTCACCGGTTCATCATATCTCCCGGTCTCGCCACTGACCGGTTCATCATATCTCCTGGTCTCGCCACTGACCGGTTCATCATGTCTCCCGGTCTCGTCACTGACCGGTTCATCATATCTCCCGGTCTCGCCACTGACCGGTTCATCATATCTCCCATTGGAGCCACTGATCGGTTTATCATATCTCCCGGTCTCGCCACTGACCGGTTTATCATATCTCCCAGCGGAGCCACTGACCGGTTCATCATATCTCCCGGTCTCGCCACTGACCGGTTCATCATATCTTCCAGCGGAGCCACTGACCGGTTTATCATATCTCCCAGTGGAGCCACTGACCGGTTCATCATATCCCCCGGTCTCGCCACTGACCGGTTTATCATATCTCCCGGTCTCGCCACTGACCGGTTCATCATATATCCCAGCGGAGCCACTGATCGGTTCATCATATCCCCCGGTCTCGCCACTGACCGGTTCATCATATCTCCCAGCGGAGCCACTGACCGGTTCATCATATCTCCCAGTCTCGCCACTGACCGGTTCATCATATCTCCCGGTATCGCCACTGACCGGTTCATCATATCTCCCAGTCTCGCCACTGACCGGTTCATCATATCTCCCAGCGGAGCCACTGATCGGTTCATCATGTCTCCCGGTCTCGCCACTGACTGGTTCATCATATCTCCCGGTCTCGCCATTGACCGGTTCATCATATCTCCCAGTGGAGCCACTGACCGGTTCATCATATCTCCCTGTCTCGCCACTGACCGGTTTATCATATCTCCCAGTGGAGCCACTCACCGGTTCATCATATCTCCCGGTCTCGCCACTGACCGGTTCATCATATCTCCCGGTCTCGCCATTGACCGGTTCATCATATCTCCCGGTCTCGCCACTGACCGGTTCATCATATCTCCCAGTCTCGTCATTGACCGGTTCATCATATCTCCCGGTCTCGCCACTCACCGGTTCATCATATCTCCCAGCGGAGCCACTCACCGGTTCATCATGTCTCCCGGTCTCGCCACTGACCGGTTTATCATATCTCCCAGTGGAGCCACTCACCGGTTCATCATATCTCCCGGTCTTGTCACTGACCGGTTCATCATATCTCCCGGTCTCGCCATTGACCGGTTCATCATATCTCCCGGTCTCGCCACTGACCGGTTCATCATATCTCCCAGTCTCGCCACTGACCGGTTCATCATATCTCCCGGTCTCGCCACTGACCGGTTCATCATGTCTCCCGGTCTCGCCACTGACCGGCTCATCATATCTCCCGGTCTTGCCACTGACCGGTTCATCATATCTCCCGGTCTCGCCACTGACCGGTTCATCATATCTCCCGGTCTCGCCACTGACCGGTTCATCATGTCTCCCGGTCTCGCCACTGACCGGTTCATCATGTCTCCGGTTCATCATATCTCCCGGTCTCGCCACTGACCGGTTCATCATGTCTCCCGGTCTCGCCACTGACCGGTTCATCATATCTCCCAGTCTCGCCACTCACCGGTTCATCATATCTCCCGGTCTCGCTACTGACCGGTTCATCATATCTCCCGGTCTCGCCACTGACCGGTTCATCATATATCCCGGTCTCGCCACTGACCGGTTCATCATATCTCCCAGTCTCGCCACTCACCGGTTCATCATATCTCCCGGTCTCGCTACTGACCGGTTCATCATATCTCCCGGTCTCGCCACTGACCGGTTCATCATGTCTCCCGGTCTCGCCACTGACCGGTTCATCATGTCTCCGGTTCATCATATCTCCCGGTCTCGCCACTGACCGGTTCATCATGTCTCCCGGTCTCGCCACTGACCGGTTCATCATATCCCCCGGTCTCGCCACTGACCGGTTCATCATATCTCCCGGTCTCGCCAATCACCGGTTTATCATATCTCCCGGTCTCGCCACTGACCGGTTCATCATATCCCCGGTCTCGCCACTGACCGGTTCATCATATCTCCCAGTCTCGCCACTGACCGGTTCATCATATCTCCCGGTCTCGCCACTGACCGGTTCATCATATCTCCCAGTCTCGCCACTGACCGGTTCATCATATCTCCAAGCGGAGCCACTGACCGGTTCATCATATCTCCCGGTCTCGCCACTGACCGGTTCATCATATATCCCAGCGGAGCCACTCACCGGTTCATCATATCTCCCAGCGGAGCCACTCACCGGTTCATCATATCTCCCGTTCTCGCCACTCACCGGTTCATCATATCTCCCGGTCTCGCCACTGACCGGTTCATCATATCTCCCAGCGGAGCCACTCACCGGTTCATCATATCTCCCAGCGGAACCACTCACCGGTTCATCATATCTCCCGGTCTCGCCACTGACCGGTTCATCATATCTCCCAGCGGAGCCACTCACCGGTTCATCATATCTCCCAGCGGAGCCACTGGCCGGTTCATCATGTCTCCTGGTCTCGCCACTGACCGGTTTATCATATCTCCCAGCGGAGCCACTCACCGGTTCATCATATTTCCCGGTCTCGCGACTGACCAGTTCATCATATCTCCCAGCCGAGCCACTCACCGGTTCATCATATCTCTTTCAGCGGAGCCACTCACCGGTTCATCATATCTCCCAGTGGAGCCACTCACCGGTTCATCATATCTCCCGGTCTCGCCACTGACCGGTTCATCATGTCTCCCGGTCTCGCCACTGACCGGTTCATCATATCTCCCAGTCTCGCCACTGACCGGTTCATCATATCTCCCGGTCTCGCCACTGACCGGTTCATCATATCTCCCAGTGGAGCCACTGATCGGTTTATCATATCTCCCGGTCTCGCCACTGACCGGTTTATCATATCTCCCAGCGGAACCACTGACCGGTTCATCATATCTCCCAGCGGAGCCACTCACCGGTTCATCATATCTCCCGGTCTCGCCACTGACCGGTTCATCATATCTCTCAGTCTCGCCACTGACCGGTTCATCATATCTCCCAGCGGAGCCACTGACCGGTTCATCATGTCTCCCGGTCTCGCCACTGACTGGTTCATCATATCTCCCGGTCTCGCCATTGACCGGTTCATCATATCTCCCAGTGGAGCCACTGACCGGTTCATCATATCTCCCAGTCTCGCCACTGACCGGTTTATCATATCTCCCAGTGGAGCCACTCACCGGTTCATCATATCTCCCGGTCTCGCCACTGACCGGTTCATCATATCTCCCGGTCTCGCCATTGCCCGGTTCATCATATCTCCCGGTCTCGCCACTCACCGGTTCATCATATCTCCCAGCGGAGCCACTCACCGGTTCATCATATCTCCCAGTCTCGCCACTGACCGGTTCATCATATCTCCCGGTCTCGCCATTACCGGTTCATCATATCTCCCGGTCTCGCCACTGACCGGTTCATCATATCTCCCAGTCTCGCCACTGACCGGTTCATCATATCTCCCGGTCTCGCCACTGACCGGTTCATCATGTCTGCCGGTCTCGCCACTGACCGGCTCATCATATCTCCCGGTCTCGCCACTGACCGGTTCATCATATCTCTCGGTTTCGCCACTCACCGGTTCATCATATCTCCCAGCGGAGCCACTCACCGGTACATCATGTCTCCCGGTCTCGCCACTGACCGGTGTATTATATCTCCCAGTGGAGCCACTCACCGGTTCATCATATCTCCCGGTCTCGCCACTGACCGGTTCATCATATCTCCCGGTCTCGCCATTGACCGGTTCATCATATCTCCCGGTCTCGCCACTGACCGGTTCATCATATCTCCCAGTCTCGCCACTGACCGGTTCATCATATCTCCCGGTCTCGCCACTGACCGGTTCATCATGTCTCCCGGTCTCGCCACTGACCGGCTCATCATATCTCCCGGTCTCGCCACTGACCGGTTCATCATATCTCCCGGTCTCGCCACTGACCGGTTCATCATATCTCCCGGCCTCGCCACTGACCGGTTCATCATGTCTCCCGGTCTCGCCACTGACCGGTTCATCATATCTCCCGGTCTCGCCACTGACCGGTTCATCATATCTCCCTGTCTCGCCACTGACCGGTTCATCATATCTCCCGGTCTCGCCACTGACCGGTTCATCATATCTACCAGTGGAGCCACTGACCGGTTCATCATATCTCCCAGTCTCGCCACTGACCGGTTCATCATATCTCCCAGCGGAGCTACTGACCGGTTCATCATGTCTCCCGGTCTCGCTACTGACCGGTTCATCATATCTCCCAGCGGAGCCACTCACCGGTTCATCATATCTCCCAGCGGAGCCACTGGCCGGTTCATCATGTCTCCTGGTCTCGCCACTGACCGGTTTATCATATCTCCCAGCGGAGCCACTGACCGGTTTATCATATCTCCCAGAGGAGCCACTCACCGGTTCATCATATCTCCCGGTCTCGCCAGTGACCGGTTCATCATATATCCCAGCGGAGCCACTCACCGGTTCATCATATCTCCCAGCGGAGCCACTCACCGGTTCATCATATCTCCCAGTGGAGCCACTCACCGGTTCATCATATCTCCCGGTCTCGCCACTGACCGGTTCATCATGTCTCCCGGTATCGCCACTGACCGGTTCATCATATCTCCCGGTCTCGCCACTGACCGGTTCATCATATCTCCCATTGGAGCCACTGATCGGTTTATCATATCTCCCGGTCTCGCCACTGACCGGTTTATCATATCTCCCAGCGGAGCCACTGACCGGTTCATCATATCTCCCGGTCTCGCCACTGACCGGTTCATCATATCTTCCAGCGGAGCCACTGACCGGTTTATCATATCTCCCAGTGGAGCCACTGACCGGTTCATTATATCCCCCGGTCTCGCCACTGACCGGTTTATCATATCTCCCGGTCTCGCCACTGACCGGTTCATCATATCTCCCAGCGGAGCCACTGATCGGTTCATCATATCCCCCGGTCTCGCCACTGACCGGTTCATCATATCTCCCAGCGGAGCCACTGACCGGTTCATCATATCTCCCAGTCTCGCCACTGACCGGTTCATCATATCTCCCGGTCTCGCCACTGACCGGTTCATCATATCTCCCAGTCTCGCCACTGACCGGTTCATCATATCTCCCACCGGAGCCACTGACCGGTTCATCATGTCTCCCGGTCTCGCCACTGACTGGTTCATCATATCTCCCGGTCTCGCCATTGACCGGTTCATCATATCTCCCAGTGGAGCCACTGACCGGTTCATCATATCTCCCTGTCTCGCCACTGACCGGTTTATCATATATCCCAGTGGAGCCACTCACCGGTTCATCATATCTCCCGGTCTCGCCACTGACCGGTTCATCATATCTCCCGGTCCCGCCATTGACCGGTTCATCATATCTCCCGGTCTCGCCAGTGACCGGTTCATAATATCTCCCAGTCTCGTCACTGACCGGTTCATCATATATCCCGGTCTCGCCACTCACCGGTTCATCATATCTCCCAGCGGAGCCACTCACCGGTTCATCATGTCTCCCGGTCTCGCCACTGACCGGTTTATCATATCTCCCATTGGAGCCACTCACCGGTTCATCATATCTCCCGGTCTTGCCACTGACCGGTTCATCATATCTCCCGGTCTCGCCATTGACCGGTTCATCATATATCCCGGTCTCGCCACTGACCGGTTCATCATATCTCCCGGTCTCGCCACTGACCGGTTCATCATGTCTCCCGGTCTCGCCACTGACCGGTTCATCATATCTCCCGGTCTCGCCACTGACCGGCTCATCATATCTTCCGGTCTCGCCACTGACCGGTTCATCATATCTCCCGGTCTCGCCACTGACCGGTTCATCATATCTCCCAGCGGAGCCACTCACCGGTTCATCATATCTCCCGGTCTCGCCACTGACCGGTTCATCATATCTCCCGGTCTCGCCACTGACCGGTTCATCATATCTCCCAGCGGAGCCACTCACCGGTTCATCATATCTCCCAGCGGAGCCACTCACCGGTTCATCATATCTCCCAAAGGAGCCACTCACCGGTTCATCATATCTCCCGGTCTCGCCACTGACCGGTTCATCATATCTCCTGGTCTCGCCACTGACCGGTTCATCATGTCTCCCGGTCTCGTCACTGACCGGTTCATCATATCTCCCGGTCTCGCCAATGACCGGTTCATCATATCTCCCATTGGAGCCACTGATCGGTTTATCATATCTCCCGGTCTCGCCACTGACCGGTTTATCATATCTCCCAGCGGAGCCACTGACCGGTTCATCATATCTCCCGGTCTCGCCACTGACCGGTTCATCATATCTTCCAGCGGAGCCACTGACCGGTTTATCATATCTCCCAGTGGAGCCACTGACCGGTTCATCATATCTCCCGGTCTCGCCACTGACCGGTTCATCATATCTCCCAGCGGAGCCACTGATCGGTTCATCATATCCCCCGGTCTCGCCACTGACCGGTTCATCATATCTCCCAGCGGAGCCACTGACCGGTTCATCATATCTCCCAGTCTCGCCACTGACCGGTTCATCATATCTCCCGGTATCGCCACTGACCGGTTCATCATATCTCCCAGTCTCGCCACTGACCGGTTCATCATATCTCCCAGCGGAGCCACTGACCGGTTCATCATATCTCCCAGTCTCGCCACTGACCGGTTCATCATATCTCCCGGTATCGCCACTGACCGGTTCATCATATCTCCCAGTCTCGCCACTGACCGGTTCATCATATCTCCTGGTCTCGCCACTGACCGGTTCATCATGTCTCCCGGTCTCGTCACTGACCGGTTCATCATATCTCCCGGTCTCGCCACTGACCGGTTCATCATATCTCCCATTGGAGCCACTGATCGGTTTATCATATCTCCCGGTCTCGCCACTGACCGGTTTATCATATCTCCCAGCGGAGCCACTGACCGGTTCATCATATCCCCCGGTCTCGCCACTGACCGGTTTATCATATCTCCCGGTCTCGCCACTGACCGGTTCATCATATCTCCCAGCGGAGCCACTGATCGGTTCATCATATCCCCCGGTCTCGCCACTGACCGGTTCATCATATCTCCCAGCGGAGCCACTGACCGGTTCATCATATCTCCCAGTCTCGCCACTGACCGGTTCATCATATCTCCCGGTATCGCCACTGACCGGTTCATCATATCTCCCAGTCTCGCCACTGACCGGTTCATCATATCTCCCAGCGGAGCCACTGATCGGTTCATCATGTCTCCCGGTCTCGCCACTGACTGGTTCATCATATCTCCCGGTCTCGCCATTGACCGGTTCATCATATCTCCCAGTGGAGCCACTGACCGGTTCATCATATCTCCCTGTCTCGCCACTGACCGGTTTATCATATCTCCCAGTGGAGCCACTCACCGGTTCATCATATCTCCCGGTCTCGCCACTGACCGGTTCATCATATCTCCCGGTCTCGCCATTGACCGGTTCATCATATCTCCCGGTCTCGCCACTGACCGGTTCATCATATCTCCCAGTCTCGTCATTGACCGGTTCATCATATCTCCCGGTCTCGCCACTCACCGGTTCATCATATCTCCCAGCGGAGCCACTCACCGGTTCATCATGTCTCCCGGTCTCGCCACTGACCGGTTTATCATATCTCCCAGTGGAGCCACTCACCGGTTCATCATATCTCCCGGTCTTGTCACTGACCGGTTCATCATATCTCCCGGTCTCGCCATTGACCGGTTCATCATATCTCCCGGTCTCGCCACTGACCGGTTCATCATATCTCCCAGTCTCGCCACTGACCGGTTCATCATATCTCCCGGTCTCGCCACTGACCGGTTCATCATGTCTCCCGGTCTCGCCACTGACCGGCTCATCATATCTCCCGGTCTTGCCACTGACCGGTTCATCATATCTCCCGGTCTCGCCACTGACCGGTTCATCATATCTCCCGGTCTCGCCACTGACCGGTTCATCATGTCTCCCGGTCTCGCCACTGACCGGTTCATCATATCTCCCGGTCTCGCCACTGACCGGTTCATCATATCTCCCGGTCTCGCCACTGACCGTTTCATCATATATCCCGGTCTCGCCACTGACCGGTTCATCATATCTCCCAGCGGAGCCACTCACCGGTTCATCATATCTCCCGGTCTCGCCACTGACCGGTTCATCATATCTCCGGGTCTCGCCACTGACTGGTTCATCATATCTCCCAGCGGAGCCACTCACCGGTTCATCATATCTCCCGGTCTCGCCATTGACCGGCTCATCATATCTCCCGGTCTCGCCACTGACCGGTTCATCATATATCCCGGTCTCGCCACTGACCGGTTCATCATATCTCCCAGCGGAGCCACTGACCGGTTCATCATATCTCCCAGCGGAGCCACTGACCGGTTCATCATATCTCCCGGTCTCGCCACTGACCGGTTCATCATATCTCCCGGTCTCGCCACTTACCGGTTTTTCATATCTCCCGGTCTCGCCACTCACCGGTTTATCATATCTCCCGGTCTCGCCACTGACCGGTTCATCATATCTCCCGGTCTCGCCACTCACCGGTTCATCATATCTCCCGGTCTCGCCACTGACCGGTTCATCATATCTCCCGGTCTCGCCACTCACCGGTTTATCATATCTCCTGGTCTCGCCACTGACCGGTTCATCATATCTCCCGGTCTCGCCACTGACCGGTTCATCATATCTCTCGGTCTCGCCACTCACTGGTTCATCATATCTCCCGGTCTCGCCACTGACCGGTTCATCATATCTCCCGGTCTCGCCACTCACCGGTTTATCATATCTCCCGGTCTCGCCACTGACCGGTTCATCATATCTCCCGGTCTCGCCACTGACCGGTTCATCATATCTCCCAGCGGAGCCACTCACCGGTTCATCATATCTCCCGGTCTCGCCACTGACCGGTTCATCATATCTCCCGGTCTCGCCACTGACCGGTTCATCATATCTCCCAGCGGAGCCACTCACCGGTTCATCATATCTCCCAGCGGAGCCACTCACCGGTTCATCATATCTCCCAGTGGAGCCACTCACCGGTTCATCACATCTCCCGGTCTCGCCACTGACCGGTTCATCATATCTCCCGGTCTCGCCACTGACCGGTTCATCATGTCTCCCGGTCTCGTCACTGACCGGTTCATCATATCTTCCGGTCTCGCCACTGACCGGTTCATCATATCTCCCATTGGAGCCACTGATCGGTTTATCATATCTCCCGGTCTCGCCACTGACCGGTTTATCATATCTCCCAGCGGAGCCACTGACCGGTTCATCATATCTCCCGGTCTCGCCACTGACCGGTTCATCATATCTTCCAGCGGAGCCACTGACCGGTTTATCATATCTCCCAGTGGAGCCACTGACCGGTTCATCATATCCCCCGGTCTCGCCACTGACCGGTTTATCATATCTCCCGGTCTCGCCACTGACCGGTTCATCATATCTCCCAGCGGAGCCACTGATCGGTTCATCATATCCCCCGGTCTCGCCACTGACCGGTTCATCATATCTCCCAGCGGAGCCACTGACCGGTTCATCATATCTCCCAGTCTCGCCACTGACCGGTTCATCATATCTCCCGGTATCGCCACTGACCGGTTCATCATATCTCCCAGTCTCGCCACTGACCGGTTCATCATATCTCCCAGCGGAGCCACTGATCGGTTCATCATGTCTCCCGGTCTCGCCACTGACTGGTTCATCATATCTCCCGGTCTCGCCATTGACCGGTTCATCATATCTCCCAGTGGAGCCACTGACCGGTTCATCATATCTCCCTGTCTCGCCACTGACCGGTTTATCATATCTCCCAGTGGAGCCACTCACCGGTTCATCATATCTCCCGGTATCGCCACTGACCGGTTCATCATATCTCCCGGTCTCGCCATTGACCGGTTCATCATATCTCCCGGTCTCGCCACTGACCGGTTCATCATATCTCCCAGTCTCGTCACTGACCGGTTCATCATATCTCCCGGTCTCGCCACTCACCGGTTCATCATATCTCCCAGCGGAGCCACTCACCGGTTCATCATGTCTCCCGGTCTCGCCACTGACCGGTTTATCATATCTCCCAGTGGAGCCACTCACCGGTTCATCATATCTCCCGGTCTTGTCACTGACCGGTTCATCATATCTCTCGGTCTCGCCATTGACCGGTTCATCATATCTCCCGGTCTCGCCACTGACCGGTTCATCATATCTCCCAGTCTCGCCACTGACCGGTTCATCATATCTCCCGGTCTCGCCACTGACCGGTTCATCATGTCTCCCGGTCTCGCCACTGACCGGATCATCATATCTCCCGGTCTCGCCACTGACCGGTTCATCATATCTCCCGGTCTCGCCACTGACCGGTTCATCATATCTCCCGGTCTCGCCACTGACCGGTTCATCATGTCTCCCGGTCTCGCCACTGACCGGTTCATCATATCTCCCGGTCTCGCCACTGACCGGTTCATCATATCTCCCGGTCTCGCCACTGACCGGTTCATCATATATCCCGGTCTCGCCACTGACCGGTTCATCATATCTCCCAGCGGAGCCACTCACCGGTTCATCATATCTCCCGGTCTCGCCACTGACCGGTTCATCATATCTCCCAGCGGAGCCACTCACCGGTTCATCATATCTCCCGGTCTCGCCATTGACCGGCTCATCATATCTCCCGGTCTCGCCACTGACCGGTTCATCATATATCCCGGTCTCGCCACTGACCGGTTCATCATATCTCCCAGCGGAGCCACTGACCGGTTCATCATATCTCCCAGCGGAGCCACTGACCGGTTCATCATATCTCCCGGTCTCGCCACTGACCGGTTCATCATATCTCCCGGTCTCGCCACTTACCGGTTTTTCATATCTCCCGGTCTCGCCACTCACCGGTTTATCATATCTCCCGGTCTCGCCACTGACCGGTTCATCATATCTCCCGGTCTCGCCACTCACCGGTTCATCATATCTCCCGGTCTCGCCACTGACCGGTTCATCATATCTCCCGGTCTCGCCACTCACCGGTTTATCATATCTCCTGGTCTCGCAACTGACCGGCTCATCATATCTCCCGGTCTCGCCACTGACCGGTTCATCATATCTCTCGGTCTCGCCTCTCACCGGTTCATCATATCTCCCGGTCTCGCCACTGACCGGTTCATCATATCTCCCGGTCTCGCCACTCACCGGTTTATCATATCTCCCGGTCTCGCCACTGACCGGTTCATCATATCTCCCGGTCTCGCCACTGACCGGTTCATCATATCTCCCGGTCTCGCCACTCACCGGTTCATCATATCTCCCGGTCTCGCCACTGACCGGTTCATCATATCTCCCGGTCTCGCCACTGACCGGTTCATCATATCTCCCGGTCTCGCCACTTACCGGTTTTTCATGTCTCCCGGTCTCGCCACTCACCGGTTTATCATATCTCCCGGTCTCGCCACTGACCGGTTCATCATATCTCCCGGTGTCGCCACTGACCGGTTCATCATATCTCCCGGTCTCGCCACTGACCGGTTCACCATGTTGACCTTTCGTGCCACTGACCGGTTCACCATGTTGACCTTTCGTGCCACTGACCGGTTCACCATGTTGACCTTTCGTGCCACTGACCGGTTCACCATGTTGACCTGTAGTGCCACTGACCGGTTCATCATGTTGACCTGTCGTGCCACTCACCGGTTCACCATGTTGACCTGTAGTGCCACTCACCGGTTCATCATGTTGACCTGCTGGGCGTACAGTGGCTTGTCACCGGGGTCAGTGTGCTTGCTCGCCGAGTGGCTGTCGATCAGGAACGCTCCGAATGAGTGGGGTGCGATCGGTACCTCGTGCATCCCAGCAATGTCGCCTGAAACAGCCGCGACGCAGAGTGACGTCATATGTTCTGAAAATATAGGGTGATGTCATATGCTCCCCTACAAAGGGGAACTGTTGTCATGGCTCGCCACTAACAGCGTATTGTGTGGCGGCCCTTAGAAGACTGGCATCGTGTTGATTTCGAGGGATGCATCACATACATGGCTGCGATTGTAAATTGGGCTACGTGTTTTTAAAGAAAATGTGCAAGATGATGATGATGAAGGCAGATGAGGCAGATATTTTTCCATAGAGTGGTCGTCTTGACTAAAAAATGTCTTCAGACAAGTACAAGTCATATGACAATGGTGGGAGCGCACTGATATAAAACAAGTAAATGTTCACCGCGCTTACTTTGGACGATAACGTCATTATTGATGAAGATAACTCTTCCCGTCACCGATGACGGGATAATTCCTGCCAGAAACGCCTCGGCGGAAGAAACATCATTGTCGGCCAGCTTCAGCAGTTTTTCAGGGAACACAACAACCTCGTAGTGAAGACGACTTCCTGGTATACCTTTCAACCAGGCTCTGCAATAAAGTCAACATCGCGCATTGCATTTTCTCCTCGCAGCGAAAAAAAAAACAACATATGAAGTTCCGGTTCTTTGCAAAACTTCCAAAGCCTTCAGCTGCAACCAAGTTGTATAAGAAGCTTTGATGCCCAGCATATCTCAGATTTCCTCGGTACTGGTCATGTACGAGAGGCATGCATGTTTGGATACGCCCAATGACTTGGGAAAGCTGCTGATGAGAGAGGAGAAATATTGAAATATCTCAGAAGAATATACCGACAGGCAGAGAGCTGAACAATGGATACATACTTGTTGCAGGCTTAAGATATAAACGACGCTTTCAAGAAATCAACAGAACAAACACATGTTTGGATACGCCCAATGCCCATGTTTGTTTCCGGGAGTCAGAATCAGAATCAGAATATATTTAAACTGACACAGGGAGCTCTGACATAGCTGTGTTCGGTGTTGTTTGCGACCGAATGAAATCAAACGGTTTGACATGTCATACATCACGTTGAGTGGTCGCAGCTCGGGTCGACCTACCTGAGGTGATTCACCACCTGATGTGGCACCACCAGGTGGAACCTCACGGACTGGTTGGTGTGCTTCAGGACGGAGTTGACGGCGGCCATTGTACCGGCTAGAGTGTTGGCGTCACCCGGTACTACCACCTCAATGTACTGACCTGCAGTCGAGGGTACAGATAACGCAGACACAGATGCAGGGTACAGGGAACTGACATCGTTGACACACAGGGAGCTGACATGACATGCCAGGGAGCGGACATCGTCCGGCACACAGGGAGCTGACATGACATGCCAGGGAACTGACAGCGCTGACACACAGGGAGCTGACATGACATGACAGGGAGCTGACATCGCTGACACACAGGGAGCTGATATGACATGCCAGGGAGCGGACATCGTCCGGCACACAGGGACCTGATATGACATGACAGGGAGCGGATATCGTCCGGCACACAGGGAGCTGACATGACATGCCAGGGAGCGGACATCGTCCGGCACACAGGGAGCTGACATGACATGGCAGGGAGCTGACAGCGCTGACACACAGGGAGCTGACATGACATGACAGGGAGAGGACATCGTCCGGCACACAGGGAGCTGACATGACATGCCAGGGAGCTGACATCGCTGACACACAGGGAGCTGACATGACATGACAGGGAGCGGACATCGTCCGGCACACAGGGAGCTGACATGACATGCCAGGGAGCGGACATCGTCCGGCACACAGGGAGCTGACATGACATGCCAGGGAGCTGACATCGCTGACAGACAGGGAGCTGACATGGCATGCCAGGGAGCTGACATCGCTGACAGATAGGGAGCTGACATGACATGCCAGGGAGCGGACATCGCTGACAGACAGGGAGCTGACATGACATGCCAGGGAGCTGACATCGCTGACACACAGGGAGCTGACATGACATGACAGGGAGCGGACATCGTCCGGCACACAGGGAGCTGACATGACATGCCAGGGAGCTGACATCGCTGACAGACAGGGAGCTGACATGGCATGCCAGGGAGCTGACATCGCTGACAGATAGGGAGCTGACATGACATGCCAGGGAGCGGACATCGCTGACAGACAGGGAGCTGACATGACATGCCAGGGAGCTGACATCTCTGACACACAGGGAGCTGACATGACATGCCAGGGAGCTGACATCGCTGACACACAGGGAGCTGACATGACATGCCAGGGAGCGGACATCGCTGACACACAGGGAGCTGACATGACATGACAGGGAGCTGGCATCGCTGACACACATGGAGCTGACATGACATGCCAGGGAGCTGACATCGCTGACACACAGGGAGCTGACATGACATGCCAGGGAGCGGACATCGCTGACAGAAGGGAGCTGACATGACATGCCAGGGAGCGGACATCGCTGACAGACAGGGAGCTGACATGACATGCCAGGGAACTGACAGCGCTGACACACAGGGAGCTGACATGACATGCCAGGGAGCGGACATCGTCCGTCACACAGGGAGCTGACATGACATGCCAGGGAGCGGACATCGTCCGGCACACAGGGAGCTGACATGACATGACAGGGAGCGGGCATCGTCCGGCACACAGGGAGCTGACATGACATGCCAGGGAGCGGACATCGCTGACACACAGGGAGCTGACATGACATGACAGGGAGCTGACATCGTCCGGCACACAGGGAGCTGACATGACATGACAGGGAGCTGACATCGTCCGGCACACAAGGAGCTGACATGACATGACAGGGAGCTGACATAGCTGACACACAGGGAGCTGACATGACATGACAGGGAGCGGACATCGTCCGGCACACAGGGAGCTGACATGACATGCCAGGGAGCTGACATCGCTGACACACAGGGAGCTGACATGACATGCCAGGGAGCTGACATCGCTGACACACAGGGAGCTTACATGACATGACAGGGAGCTGACATAGCTGACACACAGGGAGCTGACATGACATGACAGGGAGCTGACCTCGTCCGGCACACAGGGAGCTGACATGACATGACAGGGAGCTGACATGACATGACAGGGAGCTGACCTCGTCCGGCACCAGTCACCAGGTCAGGCCCTCATCGAACTGCAGCAGAGTTCGTCACGGGCTGGACCGGCCCTATGGGCCATGGGCCGAGCCTGGGCTGGGCCTGGGCTGGGCCTCAACTTTAAGGAAATAATCGGGCTCTGGACGGGCCTGGGCTGAGAATGTTGAAGTTCAGGTCAGAGCTGAAAAATATTTCAACCAGCAGTTCACTTCCACAGCAACACACTGTTGATGTGGCTGTGGCTTTTTGATTGTTTTTGGTTAGCATAGTTGGTTCATTGTTTCACATTTATAGTATACAAGTAAATATGCTAGGATAGTGATTGCAAATTTTGTGAAAATATTGATATGCTTAATCTGAACTGGGCCTGGGCCTCAATATTATCATTTTGACCGGGCCTGGTCCGGGCCTGGGCTTGGTGTTCATGGGCCTGGGCCGGGCCGGGCTGGGGGTTGGTGGGCCCGTGACGAACACTGACCTGCAGCCGAGGATATCTGGTCATGCTTCACATGATACGAACCGTGCAATAAACAATCCTGCTGCGGAACCGAGGCCCTTTTCTGTATAGCATACATAAGTCAGAAGACACCAGGACAGGCCCGACTGAAGGCGTCGGGCATCTGGTATACACCATTTGATACCAGCTGAACTCTCCAGTCATTCACGAAATCGCAATACGCGTGACAAACAGTGCTTGTTCCCAAAAGCGCTGAAGCGAGAGAAAAAAATGATATGATGACCTCATGCCAGAAGGTACTCACATGTTACCTCCTTTTTCTTGTGTTTCCCAGCGAACAATTTTTTCACACCTGAAATAAAGAAAAGCAGATATACCATAATTAAAAATGTATCGAGGAGTTGGTATCGTAGGGAGCGTTCTTCATTTAAGAGTGCCAAAGATACTATTCAATAACTACTTTTATTTCTGAAACGTTCACCGAAACATTTACAGCGATCGGAAACTATGTGCCCTTGTTTTGCCATTTAGTCATTTGTAAAGGTGATGCAAAAGTGGCTGATACGAACCATGGCAGCTGAGACGGCGTCCAATGTTTGCATTTGCGATTACATAATCAACATATCTGTCCGATATAGGTATACAATGCAGTTGAGCACTCACCGGTGTCGGCCTTTTCGCGTATGATCTTGTCCTTGTCATCCGGCCAGGTCGGCTGCGCACTGCTGCTGTGGTGGTGCTGGTGATGAGCATGATGTGACCTGGAGACAGTGGCCGTACTGGTAATGTCAGAAATACCCTGGACAAACGGACAAATGGGACATGCAGACAGTGACGGTGATGCAGACATACCATCTCAGAAGGTTTTGACCGGCCTTTTTCGAACGTCTTTGGTTTTACCTCATCAGCTTCAAAATCCATCGCCCGACTTTCCAGCTGAAACTGTTGCAAGCCGGCCGCTGGCCTTACCTCAATGCATTGGGCGAGAACAGCTGCAGCCGTTTCAGGCCGATCGATTCACTGGACAACAGCAGAAGGGCAGATATGAAGATGAGGGACACCAGCAGGATGTAGCCTGAAACCTGGCACACACTGTGAGAGATGCAATTATAACAGAAATATATTTGAATTATATAACATATCCTGTATGATAAGTGAAAATGAATAGCACTCTCCTCCTTAGTTAGCTCCCTTTGTTAGATCACTCACTTAGATGAGGCTGGAAATACACTTATCATACAAACGAGTATACAAGGACGAGTGAAGGCTCTAAACTTTATGCCACCCTTCAGTTTCGCCATGTCAGCACCCTGTCCCTCTCCCGCATCTCAGAGAACTCACAGACAGTCCTGCTAGGGCCTTCAAACGGCCGGAACATGACTGGATAGGGCCTCCGCAGCTGTGACCGCCGACGCAGAAGCCACCGCTGTCACCAACATAGAACGCCGCAGCCCTCCTCCGTCGCCTGCAACTCAGCCACAGCTCCTGCCAGTCTGACACGCAGAGTTGCGGCGCCCCGGTACAGGGGGGGGGGGGGGGTCTGAAGGGTGAGGTGTTATGTGTCACCGGCGGAGCGGCCGCGGCGAATGTCGCTCAAACCGTGATGGTCCTGTCACTCACCATGCTGAAATCGATAGGCGTGTTTGTACGCTAATTCGGAAACCGCGCCAGCTGTTTAATGTTCAATGTTGCTTTGGGTGTGTGCGGGCGGACGGGAATTTAATATCCGTCTGTTTGGGATGTGTGGTAGCGGCGATGAACACGAAAGGCATTCCTGTAGTAGTTATGTTATGTTTTGTTTCCATACATCACCCATCGGTTTGGAGTGTCATGGGAGTACAAATGATATCTTACATTCGGGACATTCTATGTTTTGCTACACATCCTTCCATAAAGTTCCAGAAGAAATGAGAGTGCCGGCCTATAGTCAGTTTATTTAGACTAGACACCCACCAGGCACTCGTCAACATGTTTAAAAGCGCTTTCAATGCAGCTATTGATTTTACCATTTGCATAATTTTAAACTAGCTTTCTCATAAGCTCTTATCGAAATGCTGTTATACATCCAGAGGTGTGGGAACTACTTTGAAGTTGGGGAGGGGCGAACTTTTTGGCAATACTACGACAAAAATTAAGACTGAAGAGAAGCAACGCGTGGCGCACTTTTCCATACCAAATGCTGCTTATTACCAATAATATGTCATATATTTAAGGATAGGTATCAATGTCATATAAGGAAATGGGTCGCCTAACAAGCAAAACAAAATAGAGAAAATCTTGTAAACATGAAGAATGAGCGGCACTGGTACCAGGCCCACAAAAAAAACGGAGAAGCGGTACTGGAGAATTCACCGTGCCTGAATCCAGAACCGGCGGGCTTGACTGACTCCCGAACCTGAGGTAGCTGGTGAGGTAATATACCGGGCTCGCTCCAAGTTGACCTTGGCAAAATCATGCATTTAGCATACATTTAGTGCGAGTACCATACTTACCTTCAACTGAGTTCTGCTATGCTGTGTTTTATGGTGTTATGGTCAATGTTTCAGGTACATTTGTATGAATTTAAGGCCGAGCCTTAACCCTCGCCCTACGGGGGGGGGGCCTGACAGGTCCCCCCCCCCCCCCCTGAGGTTTTTCTTGAATAACTTTTTCACATGACGCGCATCTTCCTGAAATTTTAGGTAGCTGAGTTTACAACAATTATACGTATGATGTAAAAATTTAATTAATATTGGTTAAGTGGTTTGGGAGATAATCATGTTTTAATGACGTCATGTTGGTGGACAAGCGATAAATATTTGGAAAATGGTAGAAAACAGAGTTTTAAAGGAAATTGTAAACGCGATTGACCAAAGATATAAAATAGCATTTCCTTTAAAATGGCAATCTCGGATTTTCAAAATTTTGGGTTTTTGACCCCTAAAATAAAAATAAAACTTTTTTTTTAATCCCCACACAATCAAAATTTTAAAAGATGTTAGAAAACGGAATATGTGTGAGAGAACTGAGTATGGACAATATCCATACCAAATTTTAAAGCAATATCTTTATTTTTGTCTGAGTGATGGCTCTCCAAGTGTAGGAAACTGATGGCGTCATTTTTGTATAACTTTTTTGACTTTTTTGACAAGATACGAACAAATCATTACCTGTTATGTATTTCTGAGCCAGAATTGGTCTAGTAACATGCCTTTTTATTTACATTTATCCATTTCTAATTTTGAGGTGTTCTGAAGAGCAAAATCGCTGTTCTGGACGTGGTAAATCCGAGGTCATTCACTTGACCTGGAAGGTCACCCGTTGATCTGAAACCTAAAAATCGCATACTGTAAGATTTCTCTCATAACAGGCAACATGCTGGTTCTTACTGCATTGCTCTAAGTTGCTTGGTTTGGAAGTTAGCAGGGGGTCCTGTCAGCCCCCCCCCCCCCCCCTAGGGCGAAGGTGAAAAAGCTCCCGTAGGGCGAGGGTTAAATTCAATTTCTTTAATGAATTAATTATGATTGATTTTTTGATTGATTTGTTATTTTTTGATTGATTATTATTTGATTTTAATGAAAATTTAAGGCCCGGCCTCGGAAGCGCGCTGAATGGTGGCGCTTCGAAGTGCGATTGCTCGTGGCAGGGCTTGATATAAATTGGGTTTGGATAGTCACTGAATCGACTTGGGTCGGTGATTGGAACGGCGCGAAACGTCGCGGTTCCGTTACCGTCCAACAGACCTGGTGACAGATCGTTTGGCTCACTGCTGTATGAGCTGGTGCATTGAATTGATGAGTGCAAACATGCCGTGTATTATAAAGTGAATGACGTTTGCTTATTTAATGAGATTGTATGGCATTAGTTTCCGGTGTGACTGGTCTGATGCAGTCATAATTGAGAAATGCACCTTCTGGATAGGATTGGATGGAAACTGACTCTTATTCTGCCATCCGGAAAATAGCCACTAGTTACTAGCTAGTTTTCATAAATAATGTTTAATTAACTAATGAAATTACTTAAAAAGTCACAAATTTGTACCTGTTTCGGCACTGCTCAAAACTGTCGCTGTATCGTAATCGTAATGGTTCAAAGCCATTCAATTACCATACCTTTGTGTACCACCGAACAAAACGCCGACACAGAATGCAATGCTTCCGAGCCAAAAGTGGTATAACCCATCTTCTCATTCAGCGCATGCTCGTAAATCATGTTTAACAGCTGCAACGGGCCCGCTATGAACTGTATCGCCACATCGGGGGCCGTAAAACGTGCCGTTTGCGGCGCGGGCGGCGTGTCGCGGCGCGCCGGAATCGGCGTGAAATGCGTCACATTATGTCACGTTTAGCCCGCCGCAGCCGTCTCATCGCCACCAATCACCGTCCGAGGACCATTTGAATTAAACACACTTCTCCATAGCCCCTCCCTGTAAACATCGATTAATATGATCCGTTATATTGCAAATTAATTGGTGTCACGCCTAACCCACCAGACTAGAGACAGACTGTTTGAGCACATTTATTAATATTTCACTTATTATTATCTTCTCTGAGCTGACGTGTTTCTATGTTTTATCCATGGGCGTCGCCACCACTGGGACAATAGGGACATTGGCTTTAGTAAATTTCAGCCATCCCTTATATGTTCCCATGACAAATCCGCAGGGAAAGTACGTGCACTCGGATTTGTCCCCAATAATTTGACATGTATGCCTAGTAACTCTGAAGCCGTGGTGACACCATTGGCAGGACTTAATCAACAGCGGATGCAGCGCCGCCTCCCACAAATGAAAATATCCGCTTTGGTTAGCGAAATCACAAAGACTTCAATTAATATTCTCTAGCTTGCGACTGACACACCAAAGTGAATCCTAATTGCTCTGATGCAGCATTGGATCCCCCTTTTGTGACACGCAGTCTGCCTGTGAATAGACCGCAGATGATCCGACGTGAGAGACCCGTCAGGAGTCGTGATGTGACGCTGCACTATCGCTGGTCATTAGAGCCACTTAAAGCGCGCTTCAGGTGATTTGGCCAGCACTCGTCATATCGTGTGTGGTGTACAGTTACATTTTGATACGTTTTGTAACCGTTCATATGAGTTGAAAATTTGTCCATTGATCGTTTCGTAAGGCTTCATTTGGAAATGCAAATGATATCATTCAATGATTAGTAAATCATAGGACAACCTTAGAAAGGGTTTTTCCCGTCGCCTTCGACGTCTGCCAGGTAAGATTTTGACTTTCAGGACAGTGCCTGCATGCGATCTTGGCACTGTTGACAGTGTACACGACACATCGAATATGACCTTTATTCCGGTGAGCTGGAACTGCCTATGCAGGTATTTTTTATCGTAAAATAAATCACAAAGACTTCACAAAGAGAAATTGCCCGACCAATGCAACTGTGGACATTGTATGCAAAATGCTTGAAATGGCTCACGGATGTAAAGACGTCACGAAAAGTGTGGGGAGGCAGTACAACTTTTATCTCGTCTTGAGAGAACTCCCCCCATGGAAGATTTATTTGCAGATTTGGGCTTTTCTCGTCCTGGCGAACCTTTTACCATATCAACTTTTTCACCAAGAAAAATAAAAAAATAGGGAAAAAATTGCCCGAAAAGTGAGGGGGCCATTCCCCCCGACCCCCTGCTCCTACGCCTATGAAATGGCTCCATTCTGTTTGTTTTGAAGCCGCTTAATATTTACCTATCAACAGAACCGCATATTGAAATTATCGCATCTAATTTGGAACTACTAATGCATTAATTCATTGTTTTTGTAACATTAAGCTGATAATACAAAATGACAACAATGCCTACCCAGGGGCATGGGAACTACTTTGAAGTTGGGGGGGCGAACTTTTTGGGAATACTAGAACTCAAATTAATACTGAAGAGAAGCAACGTGTTCCGCTCTTTGCCATACCCAATGCTGCATATTGCCAATAGTATGTCATATATTTAAAGGAAATAGTTCACCTTTGATTTTTTTTCCAAACACGATTTGACTATATTTTGAAATATAATTTATTTTTATATATTGTCAAAAATGGTCATACATTGCGCCGATTCAGGACAGAAGGTCGTACATTATTAATTTTATCAAAACTATATGCATACTCTCTGAGTCAGGGTCTTCACGTCACACGAATGAAAACAATGGCTCAGCCAATCAGATTCAAAAGTAGTCGCGTAAAGATAGACTCGCATTAGAGAAGTGCCAACTGGCGGCCGGCGGTTCGCTTGCTAGCACAGTATGCAAGCTGATTGGCTGATTGTATAGCATCTGCCCAGGCTATCGTAAGCACCGCATGCCTTCGCCAAAAAAAAAATCAAATATATTCGGGTGGAGTCTTTTCAGTCAAGAAAACTTGTAGATAGTGGTTTCCTACACGGGCTACAAAACTGCTATCTCAGTTCAAAACCCCATGTTGAAGGTGAACTATTTCCTTTAAGGACATGGGTATCAATGTCATATATGGAAATGGGTCGCCTAACAAGAAAAAAAACTAGAGAAAAACTTGTAAACATGAAGAAGGAGCGACACTGGTACTAGGGTCACACAAATCCGGAGAAGCGGTACTGGAGCTTTCACCGTGCCTGAATCCAGAACCGGCGGGTTTGACCGACTCCCGAACCTGAGGTAGCTGGTGAGGTGATGTGCCGGGCTCGCACCAAGTTAACCATTGCAAAATCATGCATTTAGCATACATTTGGTGCGAGTACCACACTTGGCTTAAACCGAGTTATGCTATGCCGTGTTTTACGGTGTTATGGTCAATGTTTCAGGTACATTTGTTTAATAATTTATCGTTACATGGGTCGTACTCAACCAAGTGAGCTGGCAAACCAATGCATTTCGAACACACGTATTTCTCAGAGAAAAAGGCTTATCTACTTATATATAAGTGCACAAGTTACTAGGATCAATACTACGGGACGCCAGTTGCGCCTGACATGACCTTGAAAAACAGGTCAAAGTTCACGGGTCATGTGACCTACAACTTAAAATGTTCAGAATATGTGTCAAATTGTTCACAACTAGGGTACTGAAAGTGTCATCGCAATCGGTTGATATTTACGCGAGTTATTCCCGAGAAAAAAAAACGAGGAGGTGGTAGCATCAACCCCCCCCCCCCCCGCACTGGCGAGGGTTAAACGCTCCCCCCCCCCCCAGCTCCAAAGTGGGTGGGGGGGCAAGTTGACCCCACTGCCCCCCCGGTTCCCGCGTCCCTGTATACAATATACATCATCATGAATGAGCAATGCTCCTCTTACTTCGTTTGCACACATGTAATGCCTCATCTCTTCTAATAATGCGCCCCGAAATAGCGTCCGTAGAACAACCTTTGGTTTATTTACCTCAGCCATAATTGTTGACAGTTATTTTGTGTTGCGAACAAACAGAGTGCAAGAAAAGTATCATGTGTTGTGAATTTTAATTACCTTAATTTCCATTCTTCGTAAACAAACAATAACCTACGTTTGTGTCCACCTCATCCAGTGTCTACGTGAAACGTCGCCAACCCACTGCTTGTTTATGTTCCTTTCGCCTTAAAGTGGAACATGACAAAGGCCTAAGGAATTTCCGAGTCTTTGATGTTCCGCCTCCATCACTTGGAAGTGTTTTCGATTCATGTATCTCTGATGTTACATCTTATAATAAAAAATAAATTTTCACTCACCGTTTGGTCGTTTCGCTGGTCTCTGGCCCCGGTCGCCCTGCTGTCTGGCTGACTGGCCGGACAGACGCACTACAAGACATACAATGTGTCGGGAGCGGGCCGGTGCGCATCGGTTCTGGGCGGCATTTCAGTGGCGGGACCGACGGACCGACGGACCGACGGTGGCGGCCCACCGTCACGGTCAGTTGCCGCGGGACCAGCGGCTGGGCCGCCAGGGACGGGCCAGGACGGAGACTGGAGGGGCCGGGGACTGACCACTTCGCTTTCTGGACTTTGCTGACAGCAGTGACGTGCAGTGGGACCTTATTGCATCGCCAGACAGAAGTGCATTTTGTCAGATGCAAGAGGTTTGGCCTACCAAGGAGTGGAATGTAAGACGAGTATCTATATCATGCAGCTGCCGGTTAAGGTGTTGTTCCGTGCCTGCCAATGGTTTTGGCATTTATCGGTGATCAGTTTTGATATGTTAGGAAATATTCTACATATATCTGGAGGGAAACAGTAAACAAGCTCTAAAAAACGTTAGTCAAAACACAATCATCAGAAAATGCTTTGCAGTGAAGTGAGGTGAAGTTAGGTATTCAACCTTAAAAACAACGGGTAATATTTCGCCTTAGAGAGACAGTGAAGTATGACGTACGACGCCGTCTTGTGCAAGGTGCTGCTGATCTTCAGCTTCTGCCAGCTGCCATCGACAGGTTAGTCACACATTGTTTAGTTACTTTTGTACAGCCTCTTTTGCAAGATGAAAAAAAATACCAAGACATACACAACTAGATTGGTACTTCAGGAATGTGGTACTTTACGGATGGCATCAATGCAATAAAATAACCATCGTGAAAACGTCTAATATGGCGCAATGGACAGGCCCGACAGGGTTTCGGACTCTGGGCCGGTTTTGCGGACACGGCTGTAAAACAAATCTACACGCGTCAGTTTTAAACCAATCTTGACAAACTTGGCGTCAAAATGTTCTAAATTACATGGACTTTCATTTGTCATCCTCAAAAGTGAAATATATTTACTTTGAGTATGAATAGTTTAGCGTAAAAGACGAAAAAATGAAGAAAAAAACGCGTTTTCATGGTAAAAAAATATTTGGTCGCCCAAGTTCGAAGAGACGTATCACCACAACCATATGCTTGGTGGAGTTTGCGCTATGATCATTATCTTGTTCATTCAATTTACTTACAGAGCATATCGAGTTCAATTAGTTCCTCACATTTAATTTAGACGCCGCGTTGGATCTTAGCCGAACGGACCAGAGTAAAAACTATATTCAAAGAGGCCAATTTAGTAACAATTTCCCATAAAACCATTCTTCTATAACACTTATAAAGGTTCTAAATAGTAAAAGTTGGAGATTGGATCGATTGAGCAAAGCCTTAGGAACCAAATGGTGCCATTATCAATCTTCTGCGAGCTATATTGACGGTGCAATCAATGGTTTCGTGCTCGCGTGTTGTTGTTGGCCTCACCTTGTAAAAAAATAACCCTCTTGTAAAAAAAGTTTTTGTAAAGGCCTCCATCGATTAGAAAACCAATAGATATTGCACCTGAACATCTTGTCTACAGATCCTATTGGTTTTCCTGCCGATTTAGCGCGTTTTGTAAAAACTGTGTTTTTTACTAGGCAACCGCACGCAGACGCGAAGTGATCAGGGAGATACCTTCACGGGATGAGATAAAAAATGATAGATGCCATGCTATTTTCGATTCCAGATTCAAATTCCTCATGAAAAACTGATCCGGATATTTTTTGTAGTGAAACAAAAACACTGATTTCGGGCTGGTTTTGGCCGCGAAACCGGTTCAAAGTTCGAAAGCCCGTCATATACTGTAGACAGGAAATATATGTGCATTTATGTGAGTTATGCGCAGCAGCCTATGCGCAGCAGTCTTAACATAATCGGTTCTACAGTTTGAATTTAAGTTACGTGTTTGTGAATTCGGTATTTTATTTCGCAAGTATGTCCTTGAGCTTAGCAACAACGGGTGTACAAAAGAAGATGAAATTAGCCACAATTGAAAATAATTAAATATGAACAGCTTAACAACATCTTTAACAAACAACAATGTAGCAAGCAGACATGTGCCTGGATCCCGGGATCCAGCTGAGATCCGGATCTCTGTGTCCTGTGTCCCGGAATCCACATGGAACACCATATTCAGGTACACAATAAGCTGACGAATCCACAAAGATCCCATATCCTGATATATTTAATGCCGAGGGATCCACTGGGATTCCAGATCCAACTTCGGGATCCAGGCACGCCAGTAGGTACCTACTTCATACTAATTTTATTGTATGGAATAATTCATTACAATATCTATGTTTGCTAATAGGTACAAGGTAGTTTGCAGGTAGTAATTATCTACATAGTACATACTACATACGCAACATAGAGACCACAATTTGTGAGGTCAGTCCCTGCATCTTGTGTTTCAAGATCTGAGGCTCGTTGAACTTAGAGATCCACTGAGATCTCAGATCCTGAAGCATGTCACGCCGAGGGATCCAGGAGGATCCCAGATCTTCATACATTTCACGGAGAGGGAGCCACTGGGATCCAAGATCTTCATGCATTGTATGCCGAGGGATCCACTGGGATCCCAGATGCAACTTCGGGATCCAGGCACAAGTCTGGTAGCAAGTACGATAACAACTGCCGTAGCCGGTAGTGTCTGGTTTACTATAGGGGGAAATGCTTATCAATGTGGTAAAACACTGATAGCATGCCTGTGATTTGCCCCGTTGATTGTTATTCTATGGATCAGATAATGACATGTCTCCGCAAAAGGTAATAAGATGTGTCGTGGCAGATGTGACAGACCCAGCGAATTCCTCCGGTTGTGTGTTTCGTGATGGCATGTGTTCGATTCATACATAAACATGGGTCAATGTTTGGGTTGTTGCGATTCGTCTCAAGGACTAGGTAGAAGGCGCACCACACATGTGTCAAAAGTAAAACCGAGAATTGTTCCGGTAGCTTGCTGCTTTGTTGACATTAAGCTTTTCAGCAAGAGATAATAAAAATATTTAAAATAAACCTTAATAACATAAATAAGCATAAATACGTGATCCAAAATGTATCGTAAGATTGATATCTCTAAATGTTTTACAATGTAACATACTCCGATAACGGTGGCACGGAACAGCTCGGCATTGTCAACCGCGTACAATTTTCCTATTAGAGGACTACACATGTGAGACAACATGTGAGACACGACACCATACTGTGTTGCACAAAATACGTTTGCGTTACGTTTTAACGTTCGCCGCCCACCACAATCTGTCCTTGTTACACACGAAGCCGTGAGTAAGCAGACACGGTCGATGTGTGATGCAACTCAAACCTGTCGTTTGACTTCTTAGACCGGAGCGTCGGACGCCCAGAGCCAGACTCAGCAGTTACGTATGCCGTGAAATATCGTATAGATAAATGATCCTATGGTCACCTATGATCCACCAGGGAGCCACACTCGCCGTGCTATTCGATTTGTCTGTATACGAGCAGAAGAGAAAACGTCAGCAGCCTCCAACTGCTCGTCATGCGCCGCTAACCACTGCACGGTCTCACATTGCTTGTTCTGGTTCACGATCTCATTAGGTGTTTTGTACAAGTGCGCATATATAACTTATATAACTACCGTTGCGTCTTTCACGTGGTACATCAGCGATCCATTGGTGTTGTTTTTTTCTTTAGGATTCGATGTTGTAGGTGGCTGTTGATTGTTGTTACGAGCGAGCGCGAAGCGCTCGCTCGTCCTTCCGTGGTATATGGGAAAAATCTGAATATGAGTGGCCCGGCCCGACCCGGCCCGTGGCGACGCTTTTAGAAGCTAATATCTCTGCAACCGCACGTTCGATTGACAAGCGGGTTTCTTTGCTGAGTAGCCCAATCCAACCAAACCTGTTTGAGACCGGTGCCGACTCATGTCGGTCACTACCACTGCACGTGGCGCATGCCCCGTGAGGGGTGTTGAAAAGTGTTTTCCTCGCAAAACTCCGCAACGGCTGGGCCGATTGTGTTCAAATTTGGCGTGTGGTTTGGGACCTCTCAGCCGCCACTTTCCCACAAGTCAGGGGTAGGGTGCCTCTGTACGTGTGCACGTGCACACCCCTATTCTATATCTCAGGAACGGATGAGCAGATTGTGTTCAAATTTGTTGTGTGATTTGGGACCCCTCCGCCGCCGCCTTCCCACATGTCATGGGTGGGGTGCCTCTGCACGTGCGCACGTGCACACCCCTATTCTATATATCAGGAACGGCTGAGCCGATTATGTTCAAATTCGGTTTGTGGTTGGGGACCCTCCGCCGCCGCCTTCACACAAGTCATGGGTGGGGGTGCCTCTGCACGTGCGCACGTTCAGTTCAGTTCGTTTATTTTGTTAACAAAAAGACATCAAATCAAACAGGACAATAATGGATTGGCGCAAAAGCAAAAGCTTAAATCATAGCGCCTCTCCAGATGAAACAAATGAAACAGAGATTTTACCAAAACTAAGGAACAGATCACGTAGGCCCCGCTACCAGCCCGCCGAGCGGCCATTCGAAAATCAGGTGGCCAGGCACAGGCGGCAACAGCAGGTCAGCGTGGTGAAAGTGCTGGTAATGTGTGATTGTTGTGTTATTGTGGGTGTTGAGTCTTTGTGAAAGTGCTATGAATGTCTGTAAGTGATGTGCGATGTATATACCCTGTGTTTGTGAAATATTTTTACCAAAGAGCAGGAGCTCTAATTTGTTTTTGGGTGACAAATCATCAAAGTCGCGCACAATGCGTCGCGCTGCGTTAAAGAGGTTCGTTCTGTGATTCGTGTATAGGGGGCACCAGAGTATGTAATGGATAGTGTCTTCGTACGTGTGTCCACAAGAACACAACGGACTTGGTGTGAGTTGGAGTTGAAAGAGGTGGGCGTGTAGTGTTGATAAGCCGACACGTAGTCTTGTGTGTTGTGTGTTTAGTGTTTTTGTACCTACGGAGTTAAGTGCTGGTGGCTCGGGTGCCCCGAATCGCTGCCAGACTTGACGAGAGAAGTCACGTCGAGAAGGAGTGTTACGGAGTGTTTCAGGAAGAAGGTTCCACTGTCTAATCGTAGCAGGGATGTACGATTTCCGAAGGAAGTTAACCGGATAGGGGGAAGTGAGAGAAGGTGTGCGTTACGTAACTGAAGTCCTGTAGCGTCCTGTCTTGTGTTAGGCAAGAGGTTAGTCAGGTATGAAGGAAGAGGCGGGCAGTTGTAATATAGTCGATGGAAAAAGAGTAGTCTGTGAATGAGTCGTCTCGTTGCTAGTCGTTCCCACAAGGTTCCAGTCACTAGTCGTGCACAGCGGTTCTGTATGGTCTGGAGTCGTATTGAGTCAGAGGCAGTCAGGTTACCGTCGTAGATTATGTCGCAATAGTCAAAGTGTGGTCTTATGTATATTAAATATATTTCTTTAAGTACTGATCTTGGTAGAAACCTTGCAACAGGATAAATAGGTCCTAAGAGAGAATTTATGGTTCGTATCAAGGAATTGATATGTTCGTGAAAATGCAGGTCAGTGGAAAGATGTAGTCCTAGATGCTTGTGGCAAGTCACGGGAAGTAGGGGTTGTCCATCGAAAGAGAGGTCAAAGTCTTGGTCATTACGCCTGTTTGTGAATGTTTGTTGTACTGTCTTGTCCGCGTTAAATGTATAGCCCAGTCGGTGGGGGCCGTACTGTCTTTATCATGTCCAGTCGTTTTGGCAGCGAGAGTCTGTGTTGAATGCTGTCTTGTGGGGTGGGATAAATATAGGATGTGTCGTCAGCGTAGAAAAAGTGCATCATTTTCAGTAATTTTAGATAAGTCATTAAGGTACATGAGGGGCGAGCAAAGGTCCAAGGACCGAGCCTTGGGGGCAGCCAGCTAGATTTTTTTAGATCCAGAAATGGTACTTCCTACACGAACAACCTGACTGCGATCTTTTTAAATAGACCTTCAAAAAGACTTAAAAAGACTTCAACCATGCCAATAGGGAGCCAGATATGTTGTATTGAATTTCACATTTTGCAATCAATGCTTCGTGCCAAATTTTATCAAAGTATTTCGAAATGTCAAGGAAAATTGCGGGTGAAATTTTTGTTTTCATTTAGCGCAGAGTACAGTTGATGAGTAAGATAAAGGAGCGGATATATGCACTATTGTTGGGGATGATAGCCACTTTGTTTCTCAGTCAATAAATTGTTTTCAGATAGATGCCCATATATTTTGTTAACAGACTAATTTTTCAAGTATCTTAGACTAAATCTAGGAAGAAGATTATTGGCCTGTAATTGGTTGGGATCTGAGGAGGAAACCTTTTTGTTTTGAAAAATTGGGGGTTACACAAGCTAATTTTCCAAGATAGGGGAAATTTACCTGATTGAAGTGATTTATTAAAGAGTTTGCATGAGGGGGTTAGCAATTAACAACGCACACATTTTAAGTTATTTATTTGGAACCTTATCAGGGGCCTGTTGATTTATTAGCGTCCAAGGAATTCAAAATTTTGAGAACCTCTTGCTCGGTTACTTGGACCTCCGCCAAATGTGTGGAAAGAGGTGTAGGAGGAATAAAGTTGGGGTAGGTCTTTGTCATGTGTGTTCAGTTCGCGTTTGGTTAGCAAAATGTTCATTTAGAATAGTCGCTTGTCATATTCGTCTGTGATTGGTGTTCCGTCTTGGCTGATTAGAGGTGGTATGGCATGCTTTCCTTTCTTCCCAATAAGTCCTTTAAGTATGTTGTGATATGTTCGCGGATCTCGGTTTATGCTCAAAAAGTCTCGATAACTTCTGATTGTATATGTAAGGTCTTTAGTCGCTGGCTTGTCTCGGTTGTCAGATTTCTTTGTCTTCTCCATCGTTCCCAGTCCTGGGGAGTGTCACGTTTTTTTTAGCAATTTTAAAAGTCTGTCACGGGTCGTCGGAATTTGGCATTTTAGCTCCAGGGCTGAACCATGGTTTATTAGTTGGATTTCTAGTGAAAACTTTCAATGGAATCGTGGCCTTGGCTGCAGTAGAGTAAGGCGTCAGTCAAGTTTTCTGTCGCTTTGTCCACATCACAGTCAAGAAGTGTGGTCCCAGTCAGTGTCCATCAACAGTCTGGTGAGCTTGTCAGTGTCTGTTTGTCTGTAATCCCAACACTGTGTTGTTTGGTTTGGAAATGGAGGGGGGTTCAATTTTAAGGGAAACAAATATTGGTATATGATCGATTCTCGAGAAGGAAGGAAGAACCCCACTATTCTCTACCATTGCTACATTTGAAACTAGGGCAAGGTCCCTTAGATTGCAACCTCATTATATTCACGTGTACACCCCTATTATGTATCTCAGGAACAGCTGAGCTGATTGTGTACAAATTTGGTGTATGGTTAGGGACCTCCAGCCGCCAATTTCCCACAAGTCAGGGGTGGGGGTACCTCTGCACGTGCGCACCTTTGTTTTTGTATCTCAGAAAACTACTTGCCCTATCGAGTTGAAATTCACCATACATTTCTTTCGCGCTCGCTCGTTCATCGCCGACTACGGCACCTTTCTGGTATATGTAAAGTATGCGACAAGCAAATAACTTGTTTATAAAAACATTGTGTAACATAAACGGAACATATGTCATCCAACCGTAGCTCTATACTGCCCACTTAGTTCCGGTTTCGTCAATAGATGCGACCACAAAGCACGGGACAAATGATTGCCTGTGCGTTTTCCTACATCCCTTCAGTGTATACCTGCAACAAATACGCGTAAAATTGTAAACTACACAAAACATTACCGCTAGCATGGGTGAATGATCCGTCACAAAGGTACTGCCGACAGAGCTTTGCGCCAATCCTAAAACATTGTATGCTATCGCCCTTTTATAATGCTGAATAAAATGTATTCAACAACAACAACAACTGCGTAGCCTCAATTAGATGCAGTCACTGATGAAGCGCACACCACATATTTAATAATGAGGGACTAGTTTTTGGGTCATGATCAATCACGGCCGTGGGCTGAGTATGTTGGCTAACCAGGCAGCGCAGGTCCGGCACAAAGCCCACCACTGGGCCCCCAAGTCCACTGCCGGCTTTATGGCTCGGAGTTGTGAAGCTAAATTTCACAGGATCATACTCTCAAATCAATCGATTGGACTAAGCAATATCTTCCTATAATTTTGTGAAGTTGAAGATAGAAGTACACTTCTAATGAAAATGAAGATGGCAGGACGTGCCGTGTTTAGCTTACCGTTGAGACAGCAGAAAATGTAAAATACGAAGACGACGGGAGATAGAAATACAAAATGGCGGTATAGCTCGCGTTTATAACGCGGCCGCGGAGTCAATAGACCTCTATGTGTTTTTACGTCATCGGTCATGACGATGAGCGTCAAAGGAAGAAACAGCTGATACATAGTATATTCTTTGGAGCAAAAACGCCCATTAAGTGGAAAGTGATCAGTTCTTTAGTATATCCTATGATCGACTTGCTGTTTAGAACAGCTCTCTTAACGACCATTTGTATGTGATGGTGTGTGTTCAGTAACGGAGCAAAACACAGACAGGACGGACAGTTTGTAAAAAAAATAACGCACGATAGGTACTGACTGCCTGATGACTGAAACTTATAAAAGCTTTTAAATACCAACACCACCATATCCCGCTGCGCTAGATAGCCTTTCGTATCAGCCATTCCATACCGTGACAAATGAATGGCCTTATACATGCCGAGTAAGGCCTTATACATGCCGAGTATACATGCAACATGAAGTTATTGAAAACATCGCTGATTATGATCGACCTCACAAGGAGTTCGATTGCTGACGCCATATGATGCTATGTGACTTCTTGTGACATCCTGTGCCAATCTGTGACACTCTTGTTGACACCTTGTGACACCTTGTGACGCCCCTGTGGACACTCCTGTGACACCCTGTGACACCCTGGGACAGCCTGTGACACCATGTGACGCCCCTGTGACATCATGTGATGCCGTATAACGCCCTGCGACGCCCTGTGACGCCCCTGTGACGCCTTTGTGATACCCTGTGACAACCCTATGACGCCCTGTGACATCATGTGATGCCGTATAACGCCCCTGCGACACCATGTGACACCCTGTGACACCCTGTGATGCCGTGAGTAACGCCCTCGTGACTCCCTGTGACGGCCTGTGACGCCCTGTGACGCCCCTGTGACGCCCTGTGATACCATGTGACACCCTGTGACACCCTGTGGACATTATATGATGCCGTGTAACGCCCTGTGACGCCCCATGTGACGCCCCTGTGACGCCTTGTGATACCCTGTGACACCCTGTGACGCCTTGGTGATACCATCTGTGACACCCCTATGACGCCCTGTGACATCATGTGATGCCGTTATAACGCCCCTGCGACACCATGTGACACCCTGTGACGCCCTGTGACGCCCTGTGATACCATGTGACACCCTGTGATACCCTGTGACACCCTGTGATGCCGTGTAACGCCCTGTGACTCCCTCTGTGACGCCCTGTGACGCCCTGTGACACCCTGTGACGCCCTGTGATACCATGTGACACCCTGTGACTCCCTGTGACGCCCTGTGACGCCCCTGTGACGCCCTGTGACGCCCCTGTGACGCCCTGTGGATACCCTGTGACACCCTGTGACACCCTGTGACTCCCTGTGACGCCCTGTGATACCCTGTGACGCCCTGTGATACCCTGTGACGCCCTGGGGTACACCCCTGTGACACCCTATGACACTCTGTGACGCCCTATGACACCCTGTGGCACCCCCTGTGACATCCTATGACATCTTGTGACGCCCTGTGACATCTGTGACGCCCTGCCAACCCCATGTGACGCCTTGTGACATCATGTGACACTATGTGACAGCCTTGTGACACTCTGTGACGCCGTGTGGCGCCCCTGTGACACCCCTGTGACACTCTGTGACGCCCTGTGACACCCCTGTGACACCCTGCGACACCCTGTGGACGCCCTGTGACACCCTGTGACGCCGTGTGCTGCTCAGTGACACCTTGTGACACCTCTGTGACACTCTGTGACACTCTGTGACACCCTGTGGACACCACCTGTGACACCCTGGTACTGCTCTGTGACGCCCTGTGACACCCTGTGACGCCGTGTGCTGACTTCAGTGACACCCTCTGTAACACCTTGTGACACCTTGTGACACCATGGTGACGCGCCGTGTGCTGCTCTGTGACGCACTGTGCCACCGTGTGGGCGCCCTGTGACACCCTGTGACGACCTGCTGCTCTGTGACCACCTTGTGACGACTGCTGTGTGACGCTTGTGACACCTTGTGGTACCTTGTGACACCCTTGTGACACCTTGTGATACCTTGTGACACCTTGTGACACCCTGTGACGCCATGTGACACTGACCCGTGCGCTGCCCTGTAACGCCGCTCAGCTGTCCTGTTCCGTGCCGCCCAGGGGCCATTCTGATCGAGGCTCCCCAGTACAAGCTGTACCGTTACCTGTTCACCAACCTACCTCGACGTCGATCCGGCCAGCGGCCAGCTACGCCACGCCCCCGTGGTCGAGTTCGAGATCCCATCTTAACCTGATTGATCTGGGTGAGTCACCTTCGCATAATACGGCCGAAACCAGGTCAGCCAATGTTAATAGCCGGATGTTCGAATATATGGTATAAATACATTATATACAATGGTGCCGCCACTTTCTGAAAGTTGGGGGATCCGGAGTCATCTATAGGTTTGAGTTTGTTTATAGTTTTTTTTTACTTTTGCGGTTTTTTGCATCTCTGGACGATCCAAAAGCAGGATCATCTCAATGATTGCACAGTAGTTGTTTTTCTGTTAGATATCTGGCTACCAAAAGAGAACATGTTATGCACAGAAGAAATGTCGTATTCCTGTGGCCATCCAGTCTAGTCATAGACAGAGTGAAACTTGTCAGTACTACGTTAGAGTTTTGGGGCCCAAATCCACGATAGTCTTGTCTACTAATCCCAATTATTTTGGCCTCCTCTTTGAGCTTTTGGATCCAATAGGCTGTCTTTCTCTTTGTCTTCTTGTTCTTGGTTGCATCTATCTCTTCAAGCGACTTTCTCATCACGGTTTCAAGGGATGTCATCCTCCGCATCTTTTCCCCATACAAACTTTCAACAAGATTAAAATTTGGACGTGTTCTGTTTCAGACATGATTTGCTTTTGGTGCTGAGTATGTATGAGAAATACCGGCCCCCAGTCAAGGGTATTGCAGCTTCATGCTTTGGGGACGTCACCAAAGCGTGAAGTTTTATTTTTATCTCCCTTTCATCAATGTGTAAAGGAAATAGTTCACCTTCAAGAAAATTTCTCAGAAACACGATTTTCTTATATTTTTAATACAGTTTCTTTTTTCTTTTCAAAAATAGTTTCTACATCACGCCAATTCAGGACAGAAGGTCGTAAATTATTAATTTATGGTTGGCGTTATCTGGTCTGCGCATGCTCCACGCAGTGCTGGCACTTTCAGGACGGTACGGTAAATCATATATGCGCCGCAATTCCTTTCGCCAAAAAGTCAAATATCTTCGGCTGGAGAGTCTTTTCAGGAAAAGAAAAGTTGCAGATAAGGATATCTGAACACTGGCTACAAAACTGCTTTTTCAGTTCAAAACCCATGTTCAAGGTGAACTATTTCCTTTAACGCTATGGGGAGTTCAGTGACATTTGAGCAAAATGCAAACTCGATTGAGCGATGAGTTAGCAGTGATAGGAAAAAAGTAAGCAAACCATACGAAAAGCCACAACCATTGTTTTTGTATACCAGGGTCTACTTTGCCTGTGGCTTGTACGGAAACATGTTCAATATGGTCTTATGTGAAAGGAAGTTTCCCTACCATGCGCGCTGCCGGGGGGCTGATTTCCGGCCCTCCCCCTGATGTTTTCTATGAATAGCGGAAAAAACGGCCGCGCGCAGCGCCACCAAAACTGCCACAGCTGTTTGTGCATCAATTATCCATTTGGTGTGGAATTCTTTACCTCGGGTCATCTCAGGTCAGGTTTACCAGGTCAAGTCAAGCGACCCCACCTCCAAACATGTTTGCGGTCGGGCCACAGCCAAAGTGATTGACCGAACAGTCTGAAACTCACAGGATGTTTATCAGGTCATAAGTGCCCACAACTTGCTTATTA